>LGRX02006018.1:0-29295 GCA_001247695.2 Cymbomonas tetramitiformis
AAACTAATTTGCATGCATTTCGGTTGCAGGACTTACTGTTACCCTCTTCGTTGAATGACGTGTTCAATTTCTCATGTCGCTGTAAGAGGTTATGTTCGTCGAATATTTCTAAACAAGACGTTAAGGATCTTCGCTCTGAATTCTGGACCTTGAACGTGGCATCTCCTAAAGAGAAAAGTCTTCAAGGAATGCAGAGACAATGGATCATATCTACCCATAAAAAGTCGTCCGACTTTTCAGATCAAGATGCACCAGTTCTCAAATTTGCCATTGGCTCTCAGCGTGTGTGTCGCAAGTTTTATGAGAAATGTTTGCCGATATCTCATGGACGGTTGACGAAGCTAATAAAGGATAACAGGTAAACCAATTTACAGTTTTCCTGTAGGCTCCCATTCTTTGCATCAGATTCATGATAATAATATACATTTTTTCCCTTTTCAGGCTGCACGGAAACAGCAAACAAGTGCAAGTACAGGGCTTGTCATATATTCCAAAAAACTCTCTAAAGGTTTCAGCAGCGAAAACCTTTCTGCAGAAGATTGCCAAAGAGCAAGGTCAACATCAACCGGACAAGAAAGAAACACATCTGCCTCAAGGAATGACAAAGCTTGACGTCTACGAAAAGTTTATCGAAGAGCTTCCAGCCTTTGGTTCTGAGAGATTCAAGGTCAGTGAGCCATATTGGTATACGATCTGGAGAAAACACTTCAAGTGGCTTAAGTGTCCGAAGATTTGCAAGTTCTCGGAGTGCAAGATCTGCTCGACCGCAAAGCTTCACAAGCAAGTCGCCCCGGCCGAAATGAGAGGTATGTTAGAAAGAAAACCCAATCTTGTTCATGAGAGGTATGTTCAGAAAGAAAACACTGCTTGTTCATACACGTGACCACTTACCTGAATGTGTTTGCGTTGCAGTACGAATCGAAAATCTTTTGCAAGCTCATCGACTGGATGCAAGGGCTGAACGGGAGAAGTACTACATACACATTCAGAAATCCAGCGCAGCAAAAGGCAACGCGAAGTGGTGGAAATATACTACCATGATCATCGATGGCATGACACAACGTACCACACAATTGCCTCACTTTCGTCGAATGCCCTCTTGGGTCAAAGACAATAAGGCATTGATAGATACCCACTGCATGGGGATACTCATCGCAGGCATCGGTCGTTTTATGGAATTCAATTTCAGTCATAACTACTCTGACAACTCGAACTATCTTGCGAACGTCATACAGCGGGCAGTAGCACGAGTTCATGAGCATCGACGATCGGGTGGGCGTCCGTTACCGGAAGTATTGTATCTACAATTGGACAATGTAAGCAGCAATAAGAGCCACTTCTTGATTGCTTATTGTGCCATGCTGGTCAAACGTGGGGTATTACGCAAGGTGAAGATCAACTATCTGATCGTGGGACATACACACGAAAATATCGATCAGATGTTTTCAAGGTTTTCTGTGGCTTTGAGGAGGCTGAACGTTTGGGACATCGAGCATTTGATGGAGGTGGCTTGGAACTGCTTTAAGGATGGAGTAGTTCCGGAATGTCAACTGATCGATGAGGTGCACGATGTCAAGGACTGGATGCATGGATGCTATAACGAAGTGCGCGATGTCAGCTTCCAACATGCTTTCAAGATTTTTTCTGGCCCCACAGGCGACGTGTTAGTGCAGGCGAAGCGTTATTCATTCGATCCAGTCTGGCTTCCAAAGGAAGGTGGGGTGAAGGTATTTAAGAGCAGCCTGCCCGAGGGCTCACCATGCTTTGTCGAGCCTAAATCCATTAACAAATTGAGCGCACGGAAACAAGCGAAGCAGCTTGCGACTTCCAGGAAGTCTACGAGCAATCCATTGAAAGAGATCGAGGATCTTGTCGTTCAATGCAAGAGGAATCTTTGCTTATTCATTCGAGGTAAGCACTGCACTGCTAGCGATTACGATTTGATTTGTCATATTTCAAATGTAAGTGGCCTTCTTAGTTTCTCGGGTTATGTTTTGCAGATGTCGCAACCACCGAGGAGGCGGACGGAGCGGCTTCAATTTCTAGCCAAGCGCGCAAATACTTTTCTTGAAGGGTATGTTCAAATGCAACGTGACATTGCGGCAGGAACGTTCGAACTGAAAGAGAAGACAACGTGGGTGCTGCACGAGGCTCCCTTTGAGGTTACTGAACCCATGATGCCTGTTCCTTCGGGTGCTTTGAGCGCGAACGGGCGAGATGCGGAAGTACTGATTGTCGATGAGCCAATGGCTGATACGAATGATATTGAACGTGGATACACGGATGCACAACTGGCTGATTACGTGCAGGGCCTTCGGGACTCCGTAGCGGTTCACGTGCGCCCAGTACCTCGTCCTATCTACATCGGGGCACAAAAAATACCATTGGAAGACGAGCTCGAGATCATCTTGCGCAATACATTCTGGGAGAAACTGACGACCCGGACTACGATGTGAGCTACAGCAAGATGAAGAAAGGTAGCATGGCTGTGTTGATTGCTCCAGAATCCGAGAAGACTGCCCGGACGGAATACCCGTTTCGTATCGCTCTGGGAAGGAGCCGAGGATGGTCGAGATATCTGTACCTTTGTGAGGTACAAGAGCAGCTGCTAAATGAGAAAGGTGAGAAATGTTTGTTGATGTGATTGCACGCGCAACCTGCTTTTAACATCACAACGTTTTATGTCAATCTAATATCTCTTTTATCTTCTTTCTGGTGCAGGAGAAAAATGTTTGCGGTGGTTGACTTGTGGTACATTTAAGCTCACGAGCGCCTCCCAAAAGGAGGCCCAGAATGCAGACTCCCGGCTTTCGAAGGAGAAGGCATCGAAACCTGAAAGTTTCCGGCTGCATCAACGTACCAAGCAGGTGGCGCCGTATACACCAAGCGAAGTATTAGTAGCATGGGACTGGGACACGGAAGAGGAGCGCCGAAAGATCAATGCAAGCACACAGCGATGGATCCCGGGTGAGCAATATGACTTGTTGGTCAAACGAGTCATCGCCAGCGACATGTCAAAGAGCTTTGAGCCGCCCGAGCATAGAACACCCAAACTCTTACTGCGCGACGCAATCATGCCATTAGAGGATAAAGAGGATAAAGAGGATAAAGAGACCGCGGAGGCTGAAGAGGGTGAGAGTTCGGACGAGGAAGCCTCTTTGTCGTCCTTGTCCGATGATGACGACCAGATGTGTGAATAACTCGATCAGTCCGATGTACTTGTATATAGAAGTTGTAAAACAATAGTATATATTGTGAATATCTAATGTTGAACTATCGTGGTATTACCACGTTTGATTTCCTTGCACTCATTTTACCTAGTTCATTTTCCTTGCACTCAGATTGTTCGGACGCCCAAGGAATCCTTGGGAACGCGTATCACATGGATGGAACAAACACCACATGTCTGCATGGTCATATAAAACTTGCTTTCACGGCATCCCTGTTCATTTTTTGCTTACGCTCACCATCCACCCACCTCCTACCAACATTCCAAGAACATGGACGCTCAGCGAATCAACCTGACGGTCGATCCGAAACATGTTTTGTTTTTATTGTTCTGCCCTTCATCCGTGCGAGGTACGATAGGAGAAGGCAAGCGCAAAGGGATTCAGTTGCTAGAATGAGAAACGGCGAATGCCCAGAGTGTATGAGGAAGTATTTTGACCTTTGGGAGGACAAGAATCGATGGAACGATTTATGGCATAAACATTTTCATGAGAGGCACGACCCCGTGTGGCGTCGAGCCTTGGAGTTAGAACCAATCCGTCCCCGTTTTCGTCTGACACGCCTTGGCCGCCATCTGTTAAAACTGCAGAGTCACCCGAATTTTCACCCCGACAATCTCGATTGATGACCAGTTATATGTTTCTTTGTTTCTTTGTTTCTTTCTTTCTTGAGCAGGATTGCCTTGCTATCATCCTAGCCACAAATTCTTATCCACCTGTGAATTCTGTGTGCCCGCAGATGATGACACCATAGAAGCCAGTAAAGATGGATGGCCAGGTATGTGTTTCGGACGGCCAAGGAATCCTTGGGAACACCTATCGCATGGATGATACAACACAACACATGTTTTCATGGTCATATAAAACCTGCTTTCACGGCATCCCTCCTACCAACATTTCAAGAACATGGACGCACAGCGAATGAAACTGACGGTTGATCCGAAACGTGTATTGTTTGATATTGTTCTGCCTTTCATCCGTGCGAGGCACGATAGGAGAAGGCAAGCACATAGCGATGCAATTGCTAGAATCAAAAACGGCGAATGCCCAGAGTGTATGAGGAAGTATAACAGGCCTATGTGGCATAAACATTTTGATGAGAGGCACGACCCCGTGTGGCGTCGAGCCGTGGAGTTAGAACCAATCCGTCCTTGGTTTCGTCTGACACGCTTTGGCCGCCATATGTTAAGCACGCTTTGGCCGCCATATCCTAAGCATATGCTCGATTATCTCGATCTCGAATGATGGCCAGGTATATGTCTTTCTTGAGCAGGATTGCCTTGCTATCATCCTGGCCACAAATTCTTATCCACCTGTGAATTCTGTGTGCTCGCAGATGATGACACCAAGCTCCTCGCACACACATCGCGGTGCATTGGCTACTTTGAAGAGGCACACGTAGAATAATAACAATAAGAATAACACATAGACTTCGATATGCAACGAGGTTGTGTCATTGTGAGATGACCTTTTGACAATAGTAGGGTGAGATTTGTACTTTTTATGTAACATGTCTTACGTTGGTTTGTAAAATGTCACGCATTATAAAGCCTGCCTATATCTTCATCAGCATTCATTTCTCGCTTTCGCTCACGATAGACCCCACCTCCTACCAGTGAGCGACACACCCAGATGCCAGACTACTACATTGTCCTTTTCTGTGCTAGGAGGCAAGCACAAGAGCAAGAAAAACGGCTAAGTATAAAACGCAGAAGTACTCAGTACGGAGTACAGTAGGACCGATCAGAATGATGTTGATGTGAGGTGCCTAGACTGTTGTACGGAGTACTCAGTACAGTTGAGTTATGGAAAGAGTTCCTGAATGTATAAGAACTCTAAGAGTAACCCGTTTCGAGAGATGAACTGAACTGAAAAGTAAGAAATAAAAGTAAAGAGCCGTAACTGCTGTATATTGTGTATTGAAAGCATGCACTGATAGCAAAAGCATAACTATATAGATTTACGAAACCGAAGTCTTGTAGTTGACCAATCGTAAGCATACCTCGTGCGGTCGTTTAATAAGTGTAGAATAGTATAAGTCCGAAACCGTAAAGAAGAGAAGAAGCCTAGGTGTAGACTCCTACAAAATGGTAATTAGTTCGTGTTTTCACGTTGCTTCCTTGTCTTTCTTGCGCAAACTCTGATCAACCCGCCCCGCCTTGTGCGATTAGTTAGAAAGTACTTGCACTACGAAATCGAGAATGCCTGTGCTCTCGCTCTTGTTGCGCGGTGGTGTGTGGGATTGATGGTTCCAGGTTGCTTGGAGCCGCGTCGGTGTGGGGAGATCTAGCTCGACGACAATCTTTTAAGGTGCGAGCGTTGCCTTAGTCCTAGCACGCATACACGCATAGCACGCATATCCGTGCTTTTGGACTCGCAGGTGCGGGATTTTGGAATCTTCTCCGTTTTTCGGCAAATCCGACCCTTCGCGGCGGAAGCGCTGCGCAAATTTTTCAATTTTGCGTACGCCTTTGCTGAAATTCGGGGTTGGTTCGGGATTTCCCCCACCTTTAATTTGGCCTTCTAGTCCCCCCTATTCGGGAATCTCCGCGCTTCGGCCGGTGTGCTTACTTGTGCTCGCGCGCAAGTGGCGTATTCCTGAAATCGGGTGCTGGTTGCCACACCAACCGCTTTTCGGTTGAATTGGATCTCACGCATAGCACGCATACTATGCCCATGTATTCAGATGAAGAGGAATGCCTCGGTCGGTCGGGCCGGCGTGGGGGGGGTCGGGCCGGCGCCGCCCCCGGCTCAGCCGTGGGGTCCGGTCGGTCGGGGTCTCGCGCTGCGGGCCTGTCGGTTGGCCCAGGCTCTGGGGAGTTCTGGGGCGCAGCTGGCGGGTCAGACAGCCGGGATTGGCGCTCCCGTGAGAGGAGGGGGGGAGTGCGGCGCGCGCTTGCGCGCCAATACGGCGGTGAGGCCCTCGAGGTTACACCGGCGCGCACGCCCCTGAGAGCCCCTCCAGGGTTGTCTGGTGGGCCCCCCAGGGCCTCGCCACCAAAAGCCCCTTCACCAGCGAGGGTCAGTGGAGCTGAGCCAGTGTCCGAGCTCGCATTGAGCTCGGCGCTACGGCAGCCGGCGCGCCGGAAGCGTGCGTCGCCCGAGGCTCCGGCACCGCCGGCGGCAGGCGCCGGCTCCGGGTCGGACTCGGACCGCTCTGCTAAGGGGTTGAACCCCTCGGCAGCTCCCTTCTCCCCACTCCCTGCGTCCAGCAGGAGTGCGAGTAGTAGGGTCGTCCGTCGGGAACCGACGTCGGGACCGGCAGCGTCCTCCCTCTCTTCCCTCGTGGGGAGCGAGCAAGGGAATCTCATCAGTGCCCCAGGGCGCTTTGAGGTTTACCGAGCCAGTGACTGGAGTCCCCCGGCAGAAGGGGAGTCTGATGATGTCCGGCGCCCAGAGCAGCTAGACGTCGTCCAGTCACGGGGGCGCGAGTCTCGCATCCAGCCCAATCCGGCTTGGCGAGGAGAGCGACGTCAATCCATGCTCGCATTGGCCCTCCGTCAATGGAGCACCTGGGCGCTGGATTCAGCGCAACGACGTGCGAGAGTCTCCCCGCCATCTCGTCAGCGCGCAACAGCGCGGCTTGCGTGGGTCGCATGGAGGGCCAGGACGGACCAGTCAGCGCATCAACGCGAGCTCCGGCGCCTGGCATTCCAAGCGTGGAATGACGTCACCCAACAGGTCGCCCAACTTCAGGGCCTGTTTGACAAAGGCAGTCGGCGCCGGGTCGAGTCCACTTTCGCAGCATGGCGCCAGCATGTCGTCCAGACACAGGGTCTGTGGCGCAGAGGCAGACGTCAAGCTGGAGCAGTCTTCATGGCATGGCACCAGCAGACGATGCTCGCCAAGGAGAGGAGCACCTGGTGGGTTGGAGCCCGGAGACACCGGATGACCCAGATGGGCAGGAGGTGTCTTCGCGAGTGGCGCCGGCTCCCCAGGACGACCCCAGTCAGCTCGGACTCGTCCCAGGGAACGAGTGCCCGCCGTCCGGTAAGGAAGGCGGGAACCTCATCCGGTGTCAGCTCTTGCTCGGATTCCGACCAGGAGTCTATGTGGCAGGACATCCGTCGAGGCCTAAAGCGCCTGGCTGGGGAAAGACCACCCGCTGTCAGGGCTAATGTGGTTCCAGCTCAAGGACTATGGGCTCTCCGAGGACGGCGCTTATCGCCTGGAGATCCACCAGCAATCAGTCTCCGAGTCCAGGGTGTTGATGCAGCAAAAGCGCGAGGACCCTCACAACTCCCTTGAGAGGTGTAGATTCTCTGTCTTTGCCATCAACGCCGGCAGACCAGGGGAGCTGGTACGCCAAGGGGCGGACCTCCAGGAGGTAAGGAGAGCGGTCGTCGCGGCCGTCAGAATGAGCGGCCGCACCCGGAAGTCGCACAGGGGTCTTAGGAAGTCAGGTGCAGCACCTCCGAGTTCCGCAGCCCCCGGTGGGAACTGGTCGAACCGGTTTGCTCCCCTCTCGTCCTCATCGGAGGAAGAGCATCCCGCGGAACGTCCGAGGCCCAGGACTCAGGCGCCTAAGCCGAGCGGCCCCAGTCGCCCGGTGCCTCGCACCCGGAAGCCCAGTCGAGCACCATCGGCCCCGCACCCCGGTCCGACTTCCTCAGGGAACACGTCGTCGTCCCCGGAGTCCACTTCGAGCAGGAACAGTCAGGACCTGCAAGAGCTGAAGGAAGCCTGGCAGAAGGAGTCGCAAGCTCGGGAGGCGGCTGCCGAGGCTCGCCTGGAACAGCTGTCTCGGCAACTCCAAGAGAGTCAAAGAGCTGCCGAGGAGCGCAGGATCTCCGATCAGCGCGCTGCCGAGGAACGCAGGGTCTCCGAGCAACGCACTGTCGAAGAGCGCTGGGCTGCAGACCGGCTGGCCGCAGAGGCCCGGGAGACTGCCAGGCAGTTGGCTGTCGACGAGAGCGTCGCTCAGCAGGTAGCCGCTGAGGAGCGGCGAGCGGCAGCTGAGGCCCAGCTGGAGGAGAGGCTGCAGGCGGTCATAGAGTCACAAGTCCAAAGGCTCGCCCTGGTTCAGGCCTCGCCCCCAGGGCCCGTGGAGTCAGACGCTCGGGGGCCCTCAGCGGCAGCGTCGAGTCCGGTTCAGGAGACGCCCATCTCCCGAGAGGGACATGAGCTGGTAGAGCCGACTTCCGTCGTCACCTGTGACGTCGAGAACCGGGGCGTTCAAAGCCCTCCGGAGGAGTCGCGCGTGGGCGTGACATCGCTTCCGCCGCACTCATGGGACTTTGTTTCCCTTCCTATACGAGTCTGCGACGCCCTCCGGAAACACGTGGTCGGGTATGCCAACCCGGGGATCGAAGCCCAGCGCCTGTTTTACGACGCCGCTCGTAGGTATCGCTCCCTGGGTCAGGTCGCCGGGTGCTTGCACCCTACCAGCCAGATCAGGCAATGCCTGAAGGCAAGGATCTCGGACGAGGACAGGGTCCTCGGGGCCCAGGTGATTCACAGTCTCACGACGGCCTTGGCGTCCGTCGCAGAGAGCTGCGCTCGCTGTGGGTGCGGGCACGAGGAGAGCCCGGTGCGTATGTGGGCGTGTCAGGCAAGCGCTAAGAAGAGTGTGGTAGCGTTCATGAAAAAGGTGTACCTGCCGGTGTGTGGGTTTTGCGCCGCGGACGTGTGGCCCGGTGCTTTCGACCACTTTCCGGCTGTGATGCCACCTCCGCTTCCTACGGCGGCAGACACACCGGGAGACGGGGGGGGATGGTCCCTCAACTGGAGCACTCGGAGCCAAACGAGCTTTCGGAGATGCCCGGTGCCGGCGGTCATGGTGGTCCTGGTGGCTCGGGGAGCGGTGACCCTGGAGGGCCGGGAGGCCCGGGGAGTCCGGGCGAGGACCCTGGCGGCGATGGCGAGGACGGGGATGGCGACAGCCAGTTCACCTTCTCGTCTTCCTCTCGTTACAGGGAGCCCCGGAGCCATTACAGTCGTAAGGACGAGCAGCACGCTCTCAAGGAGGCCCTCAGAGCCATGGAGAAGGCAGTGGACAAATACCACACAGAGGTGGAGGGGTCGTCCCACGTCTTTGGTCGGCTCCTCCGATTTGTTCGGCAGATCAGGGAGGTTCGGGAACTGGAGCCGGTGCGCTACGCCATGGGGATGGCGCGTCTGGAGAGCGGGGGTGAGGAGAAGGTGTTGTCGGACCACTCCCTGCTGTCAGAAGTGGCCAGACACTGCTTCGGCGCACTCAGCTCCGAGTACCGCGAGCTTTCTTCGGTGTTGACGGAGGCTCGGGAAGGTAAGAACCTCACCTTGGACGTCATAGTGGTTCCCTTGGCGCAACTGGTGATGCCCGACAAGGGGGAAATGGCGTCGATCGGTCCGTTCCTGCGTCGTGTGCGTCAAAGTCAGGACAGACAGACTCGCACGGTCCGCGAGTTCTGGGACGGGGTGCACCTTGCTCACGACATCGTGAGCATGCTGGCTGCCCACGAGCTCACCTCTCCGGTGCCGGAAGAGGAGCTGCTGGAGATATTCCTTACGGGATTGATACCGGAGATAAGGAGGAAGGTCTTCCTTATAGCCGAGAGGAAAGGCGCTTCGGTTCTGACTCTGAGCCGGACGGCCAGTAAAGGCCGCCACGAACTCCTGACTTGGGCCATAGAGGCTGAGCGGGAGTTGCGGCAGAGCCAGGATAAGACGAGCCGCTCGGTCCAGCTGCTGGCCCACGTAGATGTCACGGAGGAGCTGCTAGCCATGGCGACATCCGCTGGCGCTCCGACACCCACAGGGCAACGACTCGGCTCCCCAGAGTACGAGGGCTGCCGTCTGTGCAAAAGCATGGACCATTATGCCCGCGACTGTCCGCAGGCGAGCCAGCGCCCGAAGGAGTGGGCCAAGTGCCTCCTGGAGGACACCCTGGCGTTAATAGGGGACGAGTCGGTGGAGGAAGCTTTGGCTGCCATCGGTTTGGATTTTGTCCAGGAGGACGCTCCCCAGCCCGGGGCGTCCTCCCCGCAGTAAAGGGCGCGGGCCCCGTCACTGCGGGGTCAGGGGGACAAAAGGGCCCCGCGCCGGCGTCCACAGCGATGCAGGTGCTGCATGATAGGTGGAGAAGGTGTGGGAGACACCTTAGTGGCAGCGCCAGGCGCCACCTCAAGAGCCAGAGTCGAGTCGAGAGGTATGAGCAGGAAGGTTTAGACATGCTAGCCGCCACCCGCACGGAAAGCCCAGAGCCTCCTGAGCGGGAACAGGTCGAGCAGCGCGTCCAAAGAGAGCAGGCAAACTTCTGGAAGTCCGCCAGAACCCCAGCGACCGCCTCAGTTCCGCGTCCCGAGGAGCCGTGGGAGCTGCTCTGTTGGATCACCGGTGCGGACACCCGGGGTAAAAACCGGTCGAGCCACACAGTTGAGCCACGGGCAGTCTACCAACAGCACCTGGAGAACCAGGGGTCGGATGTTGCGAGAGTTCGCGGGCACTGGAAGTTCAGAGCTCAGCGTTTACCCCCAGAGTTAGGAAAGCCTTTCAGGCCCAGCAGCCAAGTGCTCGCCTGCGTTCCGCCATCAGGGCGCTAGAAAGGTATCTAAAGCTGGAAGAGTCAGAGGTCCGGTCGGTCAAGTCCCTTGCGCTTTGGAGGGCAGGGCAAAGGCGGATGCGCCAGAAGCTTGGACCCACGACTAGTAAGCCCCAGTTGAATCGAGAAGAGTTAGATAAGCGCTTGAAGCGGCTCGTCAGGGTGCGCGAGTTCAATCGCCGACGCAAAGCCATCTTGGATCAGGAGTTCGGACGGTTTGTTCGCGTTGCCAAACCCAAGCCTGCCGAAGGAGAAGAACTCTCACCACCAGAGAGAACTTCAAAGCCCAGTCGGCCGTGGTTGACCCGAAGCAGGGCTCGCCAGGCTTTGGGCCCGAAACGCAGGCCATGGCTGACTCCTGAAGACAAGGCGCTTCGAACCTCTCGATTGCAGCGCAGGTACGAGTTAGAGGGTAGGGACCCGGCTTCTACCTCAACAGAACGCCATGCGGACTTCCACGCCTTCGTAAAGGAGGAGTTGGAAAGGGAGAATAGGGAACTTCAGCAAGACAATGAGCTGATGCACCGGGACGAGCAAGTCAGAAAGCACATAGCGGCTAAACTGGCTGCAGCGTCAGTCCAAGTCGCAGTGTCCCCCCCAGACTTCCCAGAGCGCAGCGCAGTTCAGAAAGCAGTCGCCATCGGCCTGCTGGCAGACGCGTGTACTTACTGCCTCCCGGACTGTGACTCCGACGCAGAAACGTCAGTCACCCGCCTGGACTGCATAATGCAGGACGGCGATATCAGTCCGAGCTGGTGTGAGTCCCTGGCAGCGGTGTCCTCGATGGGAGCGCGCCCGAGGAGTTTCGACAGGCACAGTCGCACACCGACGTTGTTGCTGTTTTGGGCCTGGATTGCGGGCGTCAGAGTCAAGGTGTTAGTGGATTCGGGAGCATCCACCAATATCATCGCAAAGAGTACACTGCAGAGGCTCTCCGGCGTCAAGCCGGTGCGCCACGAGCAAGCCATGCGGGTTCGAGTGGCTGACGGCACCACATATGATGCTAATTCCTGCATCAGGCCCAAGCTCCTTGCTGAGACGTCGAAGGGGTCTTACGGCCAGCAGGTTGAGCTTCGGGTAATGCCACTCGACCTCAAAGTGGATGTCATCCTGGGGGGTCCTTGGCTGGCGAACCTTTCCCCGGTTACGCTGGATTATAAGAACTGGGGTTCGGTCCGGTTCACCAAGGGCAGAGAAGAGGTCGTCATCACCGGCTGTTCGCCGGGGTCACCGGACCCCAGTCGGTCCAAGGACACGGCAATGGCACTGGTACAGGGAGTCCTTTTGAGCCAACGTCGGGCTCGCCGGGACCTGCGGACCCTCCGAAACAGAGAGGAGCAGGCTTTCGTCGTCTACCTCGGCCCCGATGGGGCTTTTGGCGCGTTGGCCTGCAACAAGGGGGGGGGAGACTCCGACGAAGATTCCCCCAACGATGTTGTAGCAGGCCTGGCGTCAGAACCCTCCTCCGGGTCCGAGGATGGTGAAGTCAGCGTGCGTCCCAGCGCAGCGGTGCCGGACGGAGCTGAGGAGTCTGAGGGGCCGGGAGGGTTGGTCTCGGACAGTTCCGAGTCCGGCTACAGTGACGTGGAAGGAGCATGTCATTTGCAGAGAGTAGGGGCGGTGGTCGAGGATATTAGGCCACAGGGATTTGCGAGCACGGTCGACGAGGCCGGGGATCACCCTGACCCTCTCAGCTTTTTCGCTAGCAAACAGGAGGCGAACGGAGCATTTGCGTTGCTTCCGCCAGCGGTGCGTAGGCAGGCGATAGAGGATCACGCGGCCGGGAAGCCACCCACCTGGCACGCGCAGGCAGCCGCGGCGCTCCAGCAGGGCCGGGGTCTGGTCGCGGAGCGACGACCCCGAGCACGGCGTAAGCGAGTGCGTTGGCGTGACCAGGTCGCAGCAGTCGGTCAGCCTGGTGCTGAAAGTGGCCCTTCCACCGAGCAGCCACCGGGACCAAAAGTCCCCACTGTCCCGAGTCCTCAGAGTCAGAAGTCGCGAGCCTCGGCACCAGTCCCGCCGCCAGCTCCGCAGACCACAGACCCGCCGGTACCGGCCGCCCCGCCAGGTACTACCTCGCCGCCAGCCCCACAGACTGCTCAGGCCTCCCCGGAACCGCCGGAGGACGAGATAGACGAGACGGTGTCGCCGGAAATCTGGCAGCAGCTTAGGGATCTGGAAAAGGAGTTCGCAGATGTCATTTGCACAGAGCTGCCGGAATCAGTCCAGTCAAGGGAATTCAAGTCCGGCGTCCGGCTCAGGCCAGATTGGAATGGGAACGCCTTGCACCGGCGAGGGTACAAGCTGTCGCAGGAGGAGTTGCGGCAACTCCGGCAACAGCTAGATGAGCTCTTAGCCAAAGGGTACATACGACCCTCGGCCTCTCCGTGGGGCTGCCCTGTGCTGATGGTCCCCAAGCCGAGTAATCCCAAGGAGTTGCGTCTAGTCATTGACTACAGACAGATCAATGAGATCACAGTCAAGGACAAGTACCCCCTCCCGGATGTCCAGAGTCTCCTAGATGATCTACAAGGGGCTACCGTCTTCTCTACGATGGATGCCCTTTGGGGATTTTGGCAGGTCCCCATGAAAGCAGAGGACGTGGAGAAAACCGCAATGACTACGCACTTTGGAGCGTACGAGTGGTTGGTCATGCCTATGGGATTGTCAAACTCCCCAAGTACCTGGCAAAGGATGATGCAACAGTACCTCGGGCACCTACCCTTTTGCAGAGTATTTGTAGATGACATCATGATTTTCTCGGCTGAGGTTCCGGGTAAGAGCGCCCATGAGGTACACCTCGACCACCTCCGCCAGGTCCTGGAGGCATGCCGAAAGAATTCAGTCTACCTCAAAAAGTCGAAAGTCAAATTGTGCAAGCGATCAGTCCGGTTCCTAGGGCATGTGGTGGATCGGGATGGATGTCGTCCACAGCAGGATAAGGTTGCGTCGGTACGCGATTGGCCAGACCTAGAAACTGTCACACACGTGCGACAGTTTCTGGGCATGTGTGGCTTCTACCGGAGGTACATCCAGAACTTCGCAGATATCGCGTACCCGTTGACCCGCCTCACCAAATCCGGCGTGGACTGGACCTGGGGCGAGAATGAAAAGGCAGCATTTAAACAGCTAAAAACTGCCTTGATCTCCTCCCCAGCCTTGGCCCTACCCGATCAAAAGGGTGCAGCAGACGGCTCCAGACCCTTTTTTGTGCAGACAGATGCCAGTGGAGTAGCACTAGGGGGTGTACTCATGCAGGATCAGGGACGAGGCTTACAGCCCTTGGCCTTTGAAAGCCGGCAGTTCTCCAGCGCTGAGCAGAACTATCACGCTGGGGAACGGGAGCTTTGTGCCATCCATCACTGCACCACGGTCACCTGGAGACATTATCTGATTTTCACATCATTTAAGCTCATGGGAGACCATAAACCCCTTCAGTGGCTCTTCGCCCCAGCTAGGGAGCTCAGCCGACGTCAGGCTCGCTGGTACGAGGACCTGGTAGAGGTAGGAGTCCATCAGATGGAGCACGTGCCAGGGCGCTGTTTAGTAGTACCAGACGCGCAGTCCCGGCGACCAGACTATCAGGAAATGTCAGCCAGAGAAGGGTTGAAGGAAAAAGGGATTGTGGATCGCGCCACGGATGGGCCCAGAGACTCCGCACCGGCAGGCAAGGGGTCCGAAGAGGACGAGGATCCTACCTCTGTCCTCGGGGCAGTGGATTGCACCACCGATGGATCTGATGGACCCGAGTACTCTGAGCCGAAAGGCAAGAGATGCGAAGGGGACGAGGATCCCACATCTGTCTTAGGCGCCACCTTCGAGTATAGTGATTCCGAGGACGAGTCCTTCCCTCCCACCAGTCCAGCACCGGTCATTGGTGAGCTCACCCATCTGAATGGGCTCACGTGGGTAGAGTCGCCGGCCCTTTGGCTGGACGCAGCTGCCACCCTAGCAGTAGGCGAGAAATCCTTGAGGGATGCCGAATCGCTAGCAGTCATGACCAGAGCAGACCGAGCTAGGGAACAGGCCACAGCAGAAGTCCAGAGTCACCCGAAGTTCCCCCACCCTGAGGCCCAGAGTCATCCAAAGGCAGCCGGAAAGGTACCTGAGCCCGTTAAGCCCCCAGAAAGTAGCTCCCACTACGACCAGGTCGTAGATCGCCAGGACTGGAAGCTGATCAGGGAGCGCTTTGAGGAGATAGCAGCCCAGTACGGGGTGTTTGACGTTGACGCGTGTTGCGACTCCATGGGCGTTAACCGGCAGGTTGACACCTATTGGACCGATTGCTTGAAGGAAAAGTGGCGCGGGAAACACGTTTGGTGCAACCCCCCTTACACGAAGGATTCCGACTTGATAGAAAGAATTCTTCGGCATTTCCTTGCTGAGTGGCGCGCCGATCCGGAAAACACCTCGGCGATGTTCCTTCTGCCAGACTATGACGCCCCCTGGAGACGGTTGATTCACCCCAAGTATGGGCTTCATCCGGTCAAGGTCTTTGACACGAAGGACGAAAAAGGTCGTCCCAACCACCTCTTCGAGTCCCCTGATGGAGGTCGACCCCCGCTGCGCTGGCCGGTCCTTCTGGTGTGGGCCCCAGCAGCCAGCAGGGCAAAGCCCCGAGCGCCGCCTGCGCGAAAGGACAGTGAGGCAGAACCCGACGAGCCTTTAGTCACTACAGGGGTTGCAGCAAGGGCCAGGGCAGCATCAGGCCCACTGAAGGCTGATGAGTTCGTCCGCGCCTTGCAAGCGGAATACGAACGCAGCCAGTACCTCAGCTCGTTGAAGGAGGAACTGGTCGCAGCCCCACATCAGAGGACAGACACATTTCGCATGGTAGACGACATGATATGGCGAGTGGCAGAAGGGCGGTATCAGCTAGTGCTAGCTCAGGATTCCCCCCTCAGAGAGCTGGTGATGCGCGAAGCACACGAGTCCCCAGCAGCAGGGCACACAGGAAGGGATAAGACACTGGACAGAGTATCCCGTCGCTTTTGGTGGCCACGCATGAGCAAGGATGTCACCGACTGGTGCAAATCCTGCGTTGTGTGCCAACAGACCCGGCCACGCAACGGGTATCCAGACGGTCAGCTTAACCCCCTGCAAGTCCCAGTAAGACTGTGGCAAGTGGTTAGTATCGACTTCGTCACTGGGCTGCCCCGCACAGAGCGAGGGTACGACGCGTTTGCTACCTTCACGGACAAGTTGTCCAAGATGGTGCACGTAGTTCCCATGCTTTACGCTGACAGCTCAGCTGCACAGATCGCGCGCATGTATTTCGACCAAGTGTGGCGTTTGCACGGCGCTCCCATGAAGATCGTCTGTGATCGGGACTCCCGCTTCAGGGATGAGATGCATCTCGAGCTACATCGGTTGATGGGAGTCCAGGTTGCCTCTACCACGCCGTACCACCCTCAAGGTGATGGGCAGGCAGAGCACACAAACCACACGGTCGAACGCATGTTGCGCGCGTACGTCGACGCCAACCAGCACGATTGGGATTTATGGTGTACCCCGGTCGAGTACGCCATTAATGACTCTCGTTCCGCCGTCACGGGATTCACCCCTTTTGAACTGACGTATGGTCACGCTCCGGCCTCTCAGCTGGACTTCTTCGTGGAGGCAGCACTTGCATCACGGAGAGGCCGAGCTAAGGGGGGGAGGGGCGCAGCAGTAAAAAAGGGTACAGCCCACGAGACAGCCCGCCAGTTTGTTCGCCAGTTGCAGCTCGCTAGGGAGAAGCTGCTCTTAGCTCAGCAGCAACAGATCGCCCAGTACGACGCGCGTCACAGGTCCAGGAGTTACGCAGTAGGCGATGAGGTTTGGGTGGATGCCACGCACCTCACTCAGCCGGGCGACCGCGGGTTGCACAAGAAGTTGCTTAAGAAGCGCCTTGGGCCCCTTCGGGTGCTGGAAGTCTTTCACAGCGACAGGCAGATGGCCCTTCCCGCGAGCGATAGAGGCGCACCGTCGGCCTATAGGTTGCAGACGCCTAAGCAGTGGAAAGTGCACGATGTGTTTACCGTGGACCGGCTTTCGCCAGTAGAGTCGGGCAGCCGCTTCGTTGAGAGAGCTAAGGAGATTCCCCCTCCTCCGTTGGACGTCAGCGGGCGCAAGGAAACCCACGTCGAGAGGGTGGAGCGTTCGCGCACGCGCCAGCGCCAGGGCAGGAGGTGGACAGAGTACCTGGTCAAGTGGACAGGAATGCCCCGCAGTGAGAACGAGTGGAAGACCCGAGAGGATCTGGAGTGGGACGGAGCCGGCAGGCCCGGTGTTCCCAACCGAGCGTTGTTGGAGTTTGAGAGGATCGAGGCTAAGAGAGTGGAGCGAGAGAAGCTTAGGGTCCGTAAGAGACGCGACGAGTCCGCAGGAGCGGTATGGACCACGCTATCGGAGGAGCTCAAGGTAGACGGAGCAATGCCATGGGTGCCAGAGGAGAGGTTTGATGAGGAAGTAGGAACTTTCGCGAGAGTATCTGCTCAGAGCACCCTGCCGCCAGTCAACGGAGCCGCAGCACTTGAGAAGGAGCCAGTCGGCCAGTCTAGGATTCTTGTATTGTTTTGTGGGACCGGGTCAGTCGAGAGGCAGTTCACTAAGCAATTTCCCAATAGCGAAGTAGTTGCTGTAGACATTCAGCCCAAGTGGGGCCCCACACATTGCGAGGATATCATGCGATGGGACTATCGACAGTTCAGACCAGGACACTTCGACGTAGTCTGGGCTAGCCCACCTTGCACAGAGTACAGCCAAGCGAAGACGGTAGGCATCCGAGATTTGCGTGCTGCGGACAGGCGAGTTCGTAGGACATTGGAGATCATCCGGTACTTGAGGCCCGAAGCATACTTCATTGAGAACCCGAGGGGAAGAGAGCCCCACGGGTTGCACACGCGTCGCTGCATGAGCAATCTACCAGCTCCGCACCTCGTCACGTACTGCAAATACGGGACCGCATACAGGAAGCCCACGCACATCTGGACCAACGTTCCGTTGCGCACACCCTTGCGAGTATGCGATTCCGATACGCCTTGCGAGTTCTTCCGGCAGCACGGTAGGCACGAGAAAGTAGCGCAAGGAGGGCGCGCGATGAGAGCCGGAGGTGTGTTCGCGAAGGGCATGGGAGCGCGAGAGAATTTGTATGGGATTCCGTCAGCACTGTTAAAACAGCTTTTCCACAACCTGACCCTACATGAAGAGGTGCATGCGTTCCTGTCTGAACTGCTTGTCAGGGAGGATCTGAGCGAGATGAGCGTTTTAGTCCAGTCAGCTGTTGTTGAGAGTGACCCGCCCGAGTTTGAGCCAGAACCGATAGCGTTAGCGGGAGTGCGAGCGGAGGTGACGATCATACCAGAGGGCGGATGGGAATCTGACGCGAGTGGTCTTAGCGATTGAGGGCGTTGGGGAGCGTCGGGAAGAGCGGTGGCTCCAGCCTTGGCGAGACCAGGCGGCAGGTGAGAACCTGGGTAATCCATCCGAGAGAGCAGTGGCTCTAGCCTCGGCACAGCCAGGCAACAGGTGGAAATCTGTATAATCCATTTGAGCAGTGGCTCTGAGCCTTGGTATGACCAAGCGGCAGGTGAGAACCTGGGTAATCTATCCAAGTGAGCAGTGGCTCTAGCCTCGGCGCGACCAGGCAACAGGTGGAAATCTGTATAATCCATTTCACGAGAGCATTGGCTCCGGACCTGGCACGACCGGGCAGCAGTTGGAGATCTGGGTAAAAGCTCTAGCACTCCGAGGAGGCGGTGAAGGTTTAAAACCTTTCCTCCGGGCCGGCATCCCGAGAACTGTCAGGTAATTGGCAAACCTATTGTCATCCCCTGTAAGTGTGCCGTGTTGGGAGGTTTAAAACCTTGAGCGTGGTAATGGATGTGAAACCTTGAGCCTTGGGGGAGCCTGGTAGTGCAGATGGCAGACCGGTGAGAGGCCGACCCTTGTGCTTAAGAGGTCGATCTCCTTATTGCGGTGTGTCTTGGGAAGTGTAATGTCATCCCAGACAACAGGCGGCTGAGACCTGTATAATCATTCAGAGCAACAGTAGAAGATCTGTATAAAAACTTTACTGGTCCGACGTGGTCAGCGTGGACGTGACCTTCCCTAAGGGGGGGGGAGTTGTGCTAGGAGGCAAGCACAAGAGCAAGAAAAACGGCTAAGTATAAAACGCAGAGTACTCAGTACGGAGTACAGTAGGACCGATCAGAATGATGTTGATGTGAGGTGCCTAGACTGTTGTACGGAGTACTCAGTACAGTTGAGTTATGGAAAGAGTTCCTGAATGTATAAGAACTCTAAGAGTAACCCGTTTCGATGAGATGAACTGAACTGAAAAGTAAGATATAAAAGTAAAGAGCCGTAACTGCTGTATATTGTGTATTGAAAGCATGCACTGATAGCAAAAGCATAACTATATAGATTTACGAAACCGAAGTCTTGTAGTTGACCAATCGTAAGCATACCTCGTGCGGTCGTTTAATAAGTGTAGAATAGTATAAGTCCGAAACCGTAAAGAAGAGAAGAAGCCTAGGTGTAGACTCCTACATTTTCCGTTTTGTGCTTCCCGCCATCCGGGAAAGACGCCGTTCCCGCGAGGAATGCTTTTTGCACGCATGGGTAGAAGAACGATTTCTGTGGGCCCTTGAAACACGAGTACGCATTACATGCCCCGATATCCCTGGCACATTTACCTCAGAAATCATTGTGTTTCCTGTGACACTTGCGCGGTTTTTTTTTCATCCTCGGAGAATTGTGAACGACGACGTCGGCGGCTTGAGAGTCAATGAGGCGTCCTACTTTAATCGGACTAGCTGGATTTCCGGTATGAATTTGTATCGCAGTTTTAACGAACTCCACCGACGGTGGTTATATGATCACCATTGGGCCTGGTGCAACGGTTGGTTTCGCAACCTCCTTGACTATGACGCTGATGGTAACGAATTCGTCTATGATCGTGAATACGACCGGCCCTGTTGCGCTGATTGCGGAAGGTCAGATTCACTTGTTATGCGAGTGACTTACCCACATCGATACATATGTGTCGACCGCGCGAGTTGCGAGTTCTGGCAGGATACCGATGATACCGAAATCCCAGAGTTGCTGTCCTCCGACTCCGACTAAGGTATACATAAAGCTCAATACCTCTTACACAGCCTTCATTTCTTGCTTTCGCTCACCATCGTGCCACCCCGGCCACCTCCTACCATTCTGAGAGCCACCCGTCTGATGACAGCCCACGGCCACTTTCTCCTTTTCAGATGCGGCACAGAGGTCACCTATAGAAGTGTAGCTAGCATTACGAAGCACAATCGAGGTCTTACTGACAACACCTTCGACTAGACGTGAAGAATTACAATCGCTGACCGTCTACACGGATGTGCCCGACAAGTGCGAAATCTATATAATATGGGACCTAAGTTTCCGTGTCGTTGCAAGCGATCATGGCCTGGTGCAACGGCTGATTTCGCAATCAAGTTACCTATGATGGAGATGACAATATATTTTATGCTCGCTTATACACCTGGGCTTGTTGCCATGATTGCGGTTCTCAAAGCACAGTTCTGGAATAATGTAATAATGTAATAATGTAATAATGTAACATACAATGATTATAAAAAATGTGAAGATCGGGGTTCTTATACCATTGCTTGTACCATACACGTGACTTATGATATTTTTGTTGCCCGCATCGAGAAGAATTGTTTTCTAGAATAGATGGGTGGTGGCTAAAGCCACCGATTGAGATTCGACCATCAATTCAAATCAAGACGAGTCATCCGCCGACAGTCGACAAGGTCAGTGCAGATGTACCCGTCGCCAATACGGGTAAGATCCATATCAACGCGTCGGCATCGACTGCAGGCAGGCCTCATAGACAACTCGTACCGCGACGGGTAGATCCATTGAGGATCTGCATGCTCGTTGTAAAAGCCGTTGTACCAGGCCCAATGATATTCACGAAGCCATCGTTTTTTGAAGTCGTCGAAATCGATGTAGTCTAGCCGGAATCTGAAGTTGTTTGACATGCCAGGTCCTTGCCAATGGAACCCTTCATCGTCGTAATATGGGGCTTCAAAGTTGGAGGTAGGGAATATCTGCAAGAAATTTCCCCAATCACGAACATCCCCCCAATCGACTTCGAGCAGATCACGTAATTCATAGAAATAGTGAGCCAAAGTTACAGGCATCCAAACATCACCAAACATGCCCGAAAACGTCAAAACTTGTTCTTCCAACGCCCACAAAAACGTTCTTCGACCCATGCCTGCACAAAGTATTCCTCACGCAATTGACGCATTTTCCGAATGTAAGGAAGAACAATCCCAAACAGGACGTAATGAGTATCCGCCATTCTTGATAATGCAAAGATGAAGCGGTGTGTCTTCCAGGAAGAAATGGAAAATGATCCTCCTAAAGGCCTCAAGCGATTTAAATATTGCCAAGGAGGGCTTGGGCCTCTCAAGGTAAATGCCGCAAACCAATAGGATGAAACCAACAATCACAAGATTGGCCAAGATAAGATTGGCCAAGATAAGATTGGCGCGGACAAATGTTGGCCCAAGATTGGCGCGGATTGCGAGTTCTGGCAGGATACCGAAGTCCCACAGTTGCTGTCCGACTCCGACTCCGACTAAGGTATAAAAGCTCAATACCTCTTACTTAGCCTTCATTTGCTGCTTACGCTCACCTTCGTGCCACCCCTGCCACCTCCTACCAGAGAGTGAGCGACGCGCCTCTGCAAACTCGTGATGCCTCCAGTGTTAAGGTTTGGTGTGCATCGGAATCGTGCCAGTATCGATGTAGATGCCATTCATCGCCATGTGATGGTGCACATGCCATGCCCCGAATGCAATTTGCACCAGTGGACTTTGACAACGATGGCAAACCGCCCTGTCCGCCGCCCGCCGATGCCTCACAGGCATGATCTGATAATGGCTATGTGGCGCTTTACCCGACGAACTCGGTTTTATCTGTTTTTTGAATTGGTAGAGCCGGAACGCTATCCCGATCGCGCTGAATATGCACGGGGTGAAGCGTGGATGACTCCGCGATTAATGGTTATTCCAGTCGACGTTGTACGCCTATTGGTCTGTTGGTACCAGAATGACGAAACGACACCTTTCGACGAGTACTGTATCAGTTGCGATTGCCTTAGTTGAGCAGGTATAAAAGCTCAATACCTCTTACTTAGCCTTCATTTGCTGCTTACGCTCACCATCGTGCCACCCCAGCTTGACACTAGCAACTAACAACTGACCACGCTCAGGCAAACTCGTCATGAAATGCGATTATTGTGACCTTCCTGCAAACGTTCGCATATGGTTTAATGCTGGTTCGCATCTTGTTGCGATAAATGAGCATACCGAACATTTCGCGTGTATGCGTTGTTCTTACGAAATATTCATGTGCGAGGAAGCAATGGACGACGAAGACGGAGTATACTGGGAGCTGATAGATTAGTAGACCATTACTTTCCGGCGTCTGAAAGGCGTGGAATGAACTAATTCGAGATCGCTTGCCTGGTAGCAACTTACGTACTTTGCAATGTAATAGTAACGCTATGATATGTTGTACGACCAGCTGACTTATGGCTTTTGCGACATATATATATTGTAACACTACTAACACTAGCAAACATTCTACTTGTAATTAAACGAATATACACCGTTCATGCAACAATACCCGTGTGATGATAGTTGTATAGCCGCGTTTTTTGACGCGGGGCTTGTGTTTATGAACACACCCAATCCAAAAAAGATATCTCTCTCCGTTGATTGCTCGATGATCACTCGAACCACAATGGCAAACCGCATAATGAAGGCATACCGTACCGCATAAACGCATACCCCAACCTACGTGGCTGCCACGTGTCTGCATTATACTGCGCGTTATGATGACGTGGCAGGTCACCCGTCGTCTATAAACCGAGAATAGTAACAGAAAAACACCGTCTAAAAACATGCATACTGGTTCACCTATCCCCAATAGTCTGTTTGGGATACCTTCCGAAGCACTTTGGACAGGTTCTTAGCACCATAGGGGTTCACCAGAGAAGACTGAAGCCTCTCCTCAAGAAGCTTTCCAGACTGTGCAGATACCACACCCGCATTAGACGTGACGCCTTCCTTAATGGTCATGCTAGGGTCGAGATCCATGACCCTTTCAGAACCACTCTTAGCCGAATTACGGGTACCACTGAAGAAGAAGCTGTTGAAAGAGCAAAACATGTTTTTCTCCTGACCTCCCTTGAATGACTATCATTTCCACCCTTTCTCTTCTCTTCATTCAGGTGAACACTTTATTAACACTCCCCCCCCCCCTCTTAGGTAGGGCCCCCCTCCTACCTTAGCCCCCTCCACCCCCACCCTCCGCCCCTCCGCCCCCGCCTTCCCGACCCCCACCACCGTTCTTCCTCCGCCTCGCTTCCGCCCTCTTTTTCCACCACAGATGCAGCCTCGCTCCACTTCCACCTCCTCTGCTGCTTCTCCGCCGGCACGACCTTTTTAGCGCTCTGCGTAGTTTTGTCATGCCGCGGTTTCCTAGGTTGATCCGACCTAGATGAGCCCTTCGGGGCGCGCTATGAGGATGATTTCAGCTCCCTCTGTTCTACAGTTGCCTGCTTGCAGGATTACAGCGGACTCATGACATTGTCATTATTCTCAGCGTAAATGTTATATTATTATTATTATTATAACTTCATATTTTTGCTCCTTAACACTGGGGGCTCAAACTGGCTCAGAAACCCAAGCATTCGTTTTCCGATCTTAAACCCGAAGTCCGTCCCAGGCCACAAACGACCGTCAGGGAGCACCCTAAAGGGTTTCCCCGGTCTACAGTAGCCAAGAAAACGATATAGCTCACCTTTCAGAGCCCCAAAAAGGCGAAAAACCGCCCAAAACAGCCAAAAATAGCCGTTTTTGACAGTTTCCAGCCTACCCCAAAACCTCTCCCAGTAGCCCCCACCACCGAAAACCCCCTCCTTAGACCCCATAGAACAGCCTAGAAACCCCTGATACCGCCCTCACGGCCATCAGCAGCGGGGAAAGCTCCACCAAAAGGCGCTTTCAGCAGTTCTGGGACGTTTCTGGCAGCCCTTCAGCACCTCCTGGTATCTTCCAGCAGCGCACTGACTGGGGCTTTTCTTGGGACCTACGGAGTACAGATACCGTCTGGGACCTCACTGGACCCCCATATTGGACCTGACACCTCCTTTTTCACTGCTGCTTGACTCTTGCCCGCGCGCCTAGGCACTCAAAAATCGTGTCGCGGAGCCCTGGCCAAATTTTGAGTTCGCTGGTGTATGGCAGTACCCCCTTCGCCAGAAGAATACAGAAGAGCGTGGTGGAAGCAAGGACCTATCAAGTGGGTATTCCCTCCGGACCCTACCTATCCACCAGCAGGCGCTTTCTGGCAGAGCGGCCCTTGGAGCGGCCCTCCTTCCCCCTCTTCCTCTGACGACGAAGAGGAGAACAGCGACTGAACGCCTGAGCAGAGTCACGCTGGCTATCCCACCAGTACATCACGATTTCGTGTGGCTTCAGGTTGGAAACCTTCTCTTCCGCTACCCGAACTCCCAAGACCTAACAGCCTTCCCCGCGCTCCCTGGTTCATATCCAGTGCAAGGAATCGAAGAGTGGCCTTGGGTCCCCCCATCTCCACCTGGAAGCCTCGCTCCTTCACCTCCAGAGAGTGACATCGACGAGGACGAGACTGATTAAATAAAAAGGCGAGCACTCACTACTTTTGCTCACCTGTGGCTATTGCCACACCCAGTCTGTGAACTCAACCAGCTCAGCAGTCAGAATGTCACAGCAGACATCAGAGGCATTTCCCAGCATGAGTGTCAGCGCAGAGCAGCTACAACACACACTGTTCTCTCCCATGACCTTCCCATCGCCCACCGCATACGCCTCCGCTCACCCCATTCCACATCCAGGCACCACCATGCCCTACACAGCGGTGCCCCGCCCTTATACTATGCCGGATGGCACCCCCGCACAGGCTGTATGGAACGGCGTCAATTGGGTATTGCCTCAATCAGCGCCCCTCGCTGGGGGAGTATCACCAGTGCCGTTCACACTGGGAACCCATCACCCCGTGGGCGCATATCCCACACCGTTCCAACAACAGCTACAGCAGCAGCAGCAGTGGCTCGCGTACCAGCAGCAGCAACAGCAGTGGCTTCAGCAGCAGCCACTGGAACCGATGCAGCAGCAGTTACAGCAGCAGTTACAACAGCAGCAGTTACAGCAGCAACAGCAGCAGCAGCAGCAGCCAGCAGCAGCCGCAGCACAACAGCCGCAGCATCGACCACAGCAGCCCCATCAGCTGGCACCAGCCACCTCCGCGCTTCATGACTCAGGCGCGGATCCCTCATCGCTGCAGCACTTCATCAGCATCGGCGCCGCGGCCCTGCCGGACCCTCTGCAGGTACCCCTTGACAGCGGAGTTCAGCAGAACGTCTTGGGCGGTACCCAGCTCTTGGTGCGTCACCTTCCCGCGGTGGCGACAACCTCAGAGACTCGCCGGCGTCGGCGTTCCCGAAGGGCATCTTCGGGCCCTGCGACACATGGCAAGCATCTTCCAGGCCCAAGCCACGCACCTGATCACTCTGACCCCGACTCCGGTACGGACATCAGCCGCACCAGCACGGGGACCAGAGGCAGCCGAAGCACGCAGGCACGGGCTGAGCGCAGGCGGAGGGCCGCCCACAGGTCCGGCTCCGACTCGGACGCGAGCAGCCGAAGTGAACACATTCGCAGAGAAGTCCTAGCGGCAGTACAGGCCCTGGATGTGCCCGGAGGCACAGCGTGAGCCGATGTGTCTATGCGTCCGTATGTGTGTCATCGGGGGTAATCTGGGATTGGCACGATGACAGTGAGATTGGGCTTGAAGTCACGATGAGAATGGATACCAGATGTCCGGGGTATGACAGTATGACACTATGACACTATGACAGTATGACAGTATGACACTATAGTAGTATGACAGTACTGTGGGGGGTGTCATCGTGGAACTCAGTCAGACCCTCGAAGAATGGTCAGATTCGCATCGGGGTTGAAAAGACAATGAAATCGAATATCAGATATTAAGGTTATGACAGTATGACAGTATGACGCTATGACAGTATGACAGTATGACAGTACAGTAGTATGACAGTACTGTGGGGCAGTCATCGTGTCAGCCTGTCGGCATAACATCTGAATCGAGAATGACGAATCGGAATTAGAAATGAGATCGGATCGGGAACTGAACGTTGAGCCGAAGTGTGACATCGGCTCTCGAGTGGTTGACCCTGCAACCTGAGTGACGAGTGAATAAGTAGAGCACTTGAGAAGTGTTTAGCCTTCAGAACTCGGAACCGAATTATCGTTTGTACCTCAATCTGGCCCTGATCCAGTATATTATAAAAATCCGAATTGTGTACCTTTGCACGTTCAATCAAAAACATATCTCCGAGCATCTGTCGTCGTGCCCCTGGCACATTTGGTATCAGCGTGCTGCGATTTCGCCTCTGCGCAACTCGCCCACGGGCCTTTTGTAACTTCCGTTGTAATACAGGGGGAGAGCTGCACTTCCGGCTATCTGGGCGCAATTTTAGCCTCCGTAAGTACATTTTTTTTCGTATACAACGGCCGTATCCTTTGGAAAACATCTCCAAAACTTCATATTTTCGCCCCTTAACACTGGGGGCCCAACCAGGCTCAGAAAAGTCAACATTCGTTTTCCGATCTTAACTTCCAAGTCTGCCCCAGGCTACAAACAACCGTCAGGGAGCACCCTAAAGGGTTTCCCCGGTTTATAGTAGCAAGGAAAACCTCATAGCCCACTTTCTAGAGCCTTAAAAAGGCGAAAAACAGCCAAAAACAGCCCAAAATAGCCGTTTTAGCCCGTTTTCAGCCTACCCCGAAACCTTCCACAGTAGCCCACACCACCAAAAACTCCTTCCCCAGACCCCATAGGACACCCTAGAACCCCCCAATACCGCCCTCACGGCCACCAGCAGCTGGGAAAGCCCCTCAAAACAGCTCTTTTAGTGGCTTCTGGACAGTTTCTGGACAGTTTCTGGACACCTCTGGTTTACCCTCTGGCTGGAATATTTTGGGAGTGTACGAAGTCCGGTTACCTTCTGGGACCTTGCTGAGCTTTCTGGTTGCAGTTCCTTGACCCCTGCCTGCATACATAGGCACTTGAAATCTGTGTCGCGGAGCCCTGGCGAAATTTTGAGTTCGCCGGTGTATGGCAGTACCCCCTTCGCCAGAAGAATACAGAAGAGCGTGGTGGAAGCAAGGACCCATCAAGTGGGTATTCCCCCCAGACCCCACCTACCCACCA
Source organism: Cymbomonas tetramitiformis (assembly GCA_001247695.2). Classification (NCBI taxonomy): domain Eukaryota; kingdom Viridiplantae; phylum Chlorophyta; class Pyramimonadophyceae; order Pyramimonadales; family Pyramimonadaceae; genus Cymbomonas; species Cymbomonas tetramitiformis. The sequence goes on from LGRX02006018.1 coordinate 27,073, forward strand.
GCAGGCGCCTTCTGGCAGAGCGGTCCTTGGAGCGGTCCTCCTTCCCCCTCTTCCTCTGACGACGAGGAGGAGAACTGAGCGCCTGGATATAGTCACGCTGGCTATCCCACCAGTACACTACGACCACGTGTGGCATCTCCAGGCAATACAAGTGATCGACGCCCCCCCTTGGGTCCTCCTTGGCGCTGATTGGGTTCCCCCATCTCCACCTGGAAGTCCCGCCCCTTCGCCTCCAGCGAGCGACATCGAAGAGGACGAGACTAATTAGATAACAAAAGGCGAGCACTCACCACTTTGCTCACCTGTGGCTATTGCCACACCCAGTCCTTGATCTCAACCAGCTCAGCAATCAGGATGTCACAGCAGACATCAGAGGCATTTCCCAGCATGAGTGTCAGCGCAGAGCAGCTACACCACACTCTGTTCTCTCCCATAACCTTCCCATCGCCCACCGCATATGCTTCCGCTCACCCCATTCCACATCCGGGCACCACCATGCCCTACACAGCGGTGCCCCGCCCTTATACTATGCCGGATGGCACCCCCGCACAGGCTGTATGGAACGGCGTCAATTGGGTATTACCCCAATCAGCGCCCCTCGCTGGGGGAGCGAGTATCACCAGTGCCGTTCACACTGGGAACCCATCACCCCGTGGGCGCATATCCCACACCGTTCCAACAACAGCTACAACAGCAGCAACAGTGGCTCGCGTACCAGCAGCAGCAACAGCAGTGGCTTCAACAGCAGCCACTGGAACCGATGCAGCAGCAGTTACAGCAGCAGCAGTTACAGCAGCAGCAGCTACAGCAGCAACAGCAGCAGCAGCAGCAGCAGCAACAGCAACCGCAGCCGCCACAACTGCCGCAACATCGACCACAGCAGCCCCATCAGCTGGTACCAGCCACCTCCGCGCTTCATGACTCAGGCGCGGACCCCTCATCGCTGCAGCACTTCATCAGCATCGGCGCCGCGGCCCTGCCGGATCCTCTGCAGGTACCCCTTGACAGCGGAGTTCAGCAGAACGTCTCGGGCGGGACCCAGCTCTTGGTGCGTCACCTTCCCGCGGTGGCAACAACCTCAGAGACTCGCCGGCGTCGGCGTTCCCGAAGGGCATCCTCGGGCCCTGCGACACATGGCAAGCATCTTCCAGGCCCAAGCCACGCACCTGATCACTCTGACCCCGACTCCGGCACGGACATCAGCCGCACCAGCACGGGGACCAGAGGCAGCCGAAGCACGCAGGCACGGGCTGAGCGCAGGCGGAGGGCCGCCCACAGGTCTGGCTCTGACTCGGACGCGAGCAGCCGAAGTGAACACATTCGCAGAGAAGTCCTAGCGGCAGTACAGGCCCTGGACATCTCCGCGGTGCTCTCGAAAGGACTCGCGCTGCCTGGTGCGACGACATCGGCAGGAGCCTCCCCACCAGGCGACCCTCAGGGCAGCGCACAGGGCCTGACGGCGGACCATCTACACGAGGCAGACGCGGTCGCCAGCGTAACCCCTCCAGTGCCTCAGACCGCCGCTGAGACCGCTCCTGCCGAACCTCCCACTCAGGGCCGGCCAAATCCCCATAACATGATGGTGGCCCGCCGGCGGCAGTCGATGGAGACGGTGGTGCACGGCGGTGGCAATCCCGACTCAGAGCCCAGAGACTCCAGTCCAAGCGACTCGCCACCAGGCCCCCCTAGTGATCCACCTCAGGATCCCCCTGACGATCCCGCACCAGAGCCCTCCTACCCTCAGTACCCAGAGGTCAGAGCCCTCTTCGTCACCCACGATGGTGGGTCATTGTGGGTGCACCAGGCAGCTGGGGTGCGAGGCGCGGCAACCGTCTCCCTACCATGGGACGAACGCCGCCGGGCTGGGGTGCAGGGCGACGCCATCTTGTTCAGGATCATGCACCTGCTGGGAGCGCCGCTGACTGCATATGCGCGCATGGGAGGCCGGCTACACCATGCACCCCTACCCCTTACCAACCCTCGTGTGGAGACCTGGGTCCTTATGGTCGACCGCGAGGTCATGGATATGGCAATGGGGGACCCAGCCGCGGCCAATGTGCGGTCTACCAGCATGGGGCAGCCGGTATGGGAGTGGATCCCTGCTACTGCGCGGGAGTCGGAGATGCAGAACTTCGATCAGGACGGGCTCGCCGCGTGGTCGGAGGTCAGCAACTCCGATTGGTACCGGAGCATGAGCGTGGTGGCTGCACAACCATCCACACC
>LGRX02006019.1:0-13955 GCA_001247695.2 Cymbomonas tetramitiformis
AGGTGGAAGGCGCGGTGCGTGACGTGGCGAAGGAAGGAAGGCACATGGCACAGAAAGCAAGGGACAGTGAGCAGTGAGCAACAGGAACGTGTTACAGGTGACACAAGAGGAGGAAGGGGTGGGAAGGGGGGGCGGGAAGCACAGGAAGCAGTGGCGGTATGGCGCACAGCAGGAAGGGGCGATAAGCTCCACACAGGCAGAAGGGGTGTTACAGCGCACAGCAGGAAGGGGCGATAAGCTCCACACAGGCAGAAGGGATGTTACAGCGCATAGCTAGAAGGGGCGGTGAGCTCCACACACAGGCAGAAGGGATGTTACAGTACATAGCCAGAAGGGGCGGTGAGCTCCACACAGGCAGAAGGGATGTTACAGCGCACAGCAGGAAGGGGCGTAGCTCCACACAGGCAGAAGGGGTGTTACAGCGCACAGCAGGAAGGGGCTAAGCTCCCACACAGGTAGAAGGGGTGTTACAGCGCACAGCAGGAAGTGAGCCCACACAGGTAGAAGGGGTGTTACATCGCACAGCAGGAAGGGGCGGTGAGCTCCACACAGGTAGAAGGGGTGTTACAGCGCACAGCAGGAAGGGGCGGTGGGAAGCGCAGAGGTGACAGGAGCGCTGCGATGCACACGCGGAGCGGGCGGTGGGCGGAGCAGAGGAAGATGGGACGGCGGGCATCAAAGAGACAAACGGGGGCAGTAGATACGCGGTGACAATGGGCGGTGGAACTCAGGGGAGGCAGCATCAGGGAGCAGCAAAAAGCGAGTTGTGGCCGGGAGACCGTCACCTTCCAGTGCTCCATGCGGTTCTTCACAAGTTTAAGCTCCGAGAACTCTGCTGCAGTGTCTTGGAACAGATCTCTCGCCGTGGTCGCCACCTGGGCGAGCGTACCCCCTCGCCACCCGTTAGAAGGTGAGCCATATACTGTGCCAGTCATATGAGTCCACCTCTTCTGCAACTCCTGGCCGAATGTCGAGAGATGACGACAAGGTATGATGGAGGCTTGCGCCCCCACAAAGGCTGTGGACAGGGACCCATCCTCATACATGGAGGCTCGGCAGGATGCTTCAGGCAATCCAGGAAGAGGCTGGCCAAGCTAAGACACGCAATGCACACAACATTGACCTGCCAAACGAGCACAAAGCTGGCCTTCACACAGCCGGCGCCCTGACAACACCAACTGCAGGAGCAGCGCAGCTTCCACCAGCGGCGATGACGCGCCCACCGCATGCCGCCGCATGCGTCATCCTCACACCCCGAGGAGGGCTCCTGTCTCATGCAAACTCACATTCACACTGGCGTGTCATACACGCATCCGTGGGCGCACCTCCTCCAGCTGGCGTTGGTACGAGGCCTGCTCACCCTCGCTCTCCTCGCTGCTGGTCTCACCCACCTCTCGCAGCATACTGCCGTCAGCCCGCCGGTCGCGCCGCTGGGCCTGCCGCGCCCGCCTCACCTGCCTCGCCACTCGCCTCTGCTGCATCTCCGTTCGCTTTGCCAGATTCTGCCGCCCGGTGTGCGCCCCTCCCCACTCCCCACTCCCCGCCGACAAAACTAATCCTGTCAGTTTCAACAGGTGCGGCAGCCCGGGGCCCTGAGAGCAAGCCGGTTTTCCAGCTCCACAGTCCTGGCTGATGCGAGCAGCGAGATGGCACAGGAGCCCACTCGATTGGCGAGCGCAACACACGTGATGGAACAAGCCGCCTGGTTACCCTTCCGCGCCCGGCATATCCTGCCTCCAGCACAAGCAGTGTGGCGCGTCTACACAAGCAAAGCGCGGGGTGAGAAGCTATTTGCAGAGAGCGCGGAGTTGTCAGAGGGCTGCAGAAACGTCCAGGTTGGACTGGGCAGGTGCCAGTGCTCCTGCAAAGTGGCAAGATGCGGCGGCGGCGCTGGCGCAGCAGCTGGCCCCTGCAATCCCCGCACGGCTTCGCACACCGTCCAGCTGCCCGGGTCTGATACCCTGCCATGTGTGGGAAAGCAGTGAGTGGGGAGGTGTGCGTCGGCTCGCCCCGAACCTTGTCCCGTCCAAACTCGTCCACCTCCGTGCCCAAGTCGGTCTCCAGCGTCAATAGTGCTGCCTGCCCTCCCAAACCCTACTTCACACAACTCAAGGCTCTCCAGCGGCATGCCAAATCCACTGCATTTGCAACGCTCTGAGTCTCTTGGCGCACGAGATCGCGCCACGTGACGAGAAGCAACTTTGATAGAGATGCACCTGGCCGGCAGTCTGTGCGGCAGCCGCCATGCTGGCCGTGCTTTCCCCGCGGCTCATCATGCTCAAGGCCGCTGATATCCCTGCATCCGCCTGTGTCCGTCCGGCATCGCTTCAGGTAACAAAGTGAAGATCGCGAAACGTCGTTAAGTACCCTTAGACAGCTGCCCTCAAAGATCAGCTCTTCCTTCCACTGGCCGCCGGTGCGCTAGGGTTTATGGCAGCCTCCAAGGCTGATGCACTTCCGGGGGACGACAGTGCATGAGAGGAAATCTGGAAGTTGATCACAGCAGTATATATCACGAAGTCCAACCCTGTGGTCCGACTACACGAAAGAGAAAACTGGGCACAGTTCCGAGTGCAGGAAACGCGCGAAACAAACCCTGTGGCTGCCCAGAGCTTACCGTCCAACCATAAGTGCAAACACCTCCGGCCACCTCCGAGTATTCCCCCTCAGGCTAGGCATGGGCACATGTGAGGCAAAGTCCGAGTATTCCCCCTCAGGCTAGGCATGGGCACATGTGAGGCAAAGTCCGAGTATTCCCCCTCAGGCTAGGCATGAGCACATGTGAGGCAAAGTATAAGATTTCGTTGGGCGATTCGCGCAAGGGGGTATTGACGCCCGCCTGCTTCGGATGCAGTCGTGGAGGGGGGTTAGGGGAGACCTGCGCCCCCTCCTCCACCCTGTCCCCTGCACGTCGCTCTGCCAGGCTTGTGGCTCGAGCCTCCAAGCTGCGCTGCATGTGCTCCTCCAGCTCCTCGATCAGCGCCCCCTGCGCGCCCCGGCGCCCCCTCCTCGAAGCACGTCACAACTCTCACCCCAGCTTCCGTGAGGGCCCCAGATTCAGATCGGGTAAGACAGGGTGAGTAGGGTGTGCCGCACATCTCGGCATCGGTGTGCGCTCACCAAATCCTTTCTCGTCAACAGGCAAGTCAGTGACTGAAACTTACGAAGGAAAAAAGACCCTCTGCTCAGGCAACCTGCAATGCAAGTGAGTGGATGCCGTCAACTGATGCAACCAGCGCAACCGGCGGACAGCGTACTGAACATTTCTGACCGGAGAGCGCCCAGCGGGGAGGCTCCGCGGTGCAGTTTCGCGCGCGGGTTATGCCGTCCTCGCAGTCACAGCGCACTGCAGAGGCGAGGCATAGTGATGGCAGCAACCTGGGGATAAGTGCCGGCGCTTCCCACCTTTTCTTTCATACACTCGCACAAATCCGCGATATACGCCTTAAGCTCCTGCATGCTCTCGTATTTCACGGCAGCCTCCATGCTCTGCGCCTCCAAGGTGCCCAGGCTGGCCATGGACACAGCCAGCGCCGCATCCGTGCGAGCCAGTTGCTGCTCCGCCAGCTTTTGCTGCTCTTGCATCCGAGCAACGCCCTGCCGCAGGATCGAAATGGCGTCCTCCCCCTCCGTCGAACCCGTCGCGCCGCGGGAAGCCCATGATGCCGCCTGTGAAGTCACCAACCAGCGACCCCGTCGGCCCACGTCAGAGATCCGACCCTCACTCAGCCTTACTATCCTCGAGGCCAGGGACGCAGCCTTGCGGGCATCAGCCGGTTTGGCTGCTCGAAAGGCAAAGCGGATCTAGTCTCCCCCGCCTCGCCTCGTGAGGTTCGCGCTGTGGGCTACTCCGATCTGTGCGGCAGCTTCACGAGCCGGTGTATGGCGATAGCTTCCAAGCTGGTAAAGAACGGCTGAAAATGCATGGCGAAGGTGGAGATTCCAGCCGCAACAAAATGAGGCAATGATGAGTGGTATTCGAGAGCGACACCATATGGAGGAAGGCGTAGATGCTGCTACAGGATGCAGACTGCGCTCGGTGCAGTCGGACAGTTAAGAGGGCCAGAACTCGGGCAGCGTGACCCCGCGACTCCACATCATCGTACCTGCGCACGCTGAGGTGCGGGAACAAATTCCGGCGGCACGGATCCACCGCCGACACCCTTGCGCAGCTGCTCACGCATCCAACGCTCCTCCTCCTCGTCATCCTCTCCCCCGTCGTCATCGAGCGCGGGCCCGAGCACGCTCTCCTCCACCGGCCCGGCGCGTTTGGCCTTCTTCTGACGGGTGCTTCCGATGAACTGCAACCGCACTTCGCCATCCTCGTCTTCTTCGCCTGTCCGCACACATGATATTCGTTAGGCGGGTTGAGATTCTCAACTTCTCGTCGAGATCTTCCACGTTGCATGAGGTCAAAGGGGGAGGGGGCGTGCCTGCTCGGTCCAAGCTTGCAAAAGTAGATCGCGCGTCAGGATCGCATAAAAAACGAGGAAACATGGCGCATAGTGCAATGCGTTACGACCGCCTTGTAAATCATGTCTCAAACGATGGCACAATCTGAAATGATCCGCAGATTAGGGAAGAGGTGGGGCACGCTGGAGAGACACACCTGAAGAGGCGTCAGCCTCCTTATCAAGCCGGTTCTTCGTCTGAGAAGCCAACGAGGGTTCCCCTTCCTCGGAACGTAGTGGCATATACTCCGGTGCTGCAACAGCGTTCCGCATGCGTTCCCTTTTCTCCTTGATAGCTCTGCGCGGCGCAGTTCGGCACAGAGGGTGTGGTGATCACCAATTTCGAGCAAGTGACAACGTCCTTTCTCACGGGGACTCCCATCGTCGCAGGGATTGGTGGAAGTGCAAGCAAAAAGTGACCTGTATGAGAAGGTGCTCCGTAACAAATTGAATAGGGACGTTAACAATCAAAGTGCACTTGATAAAAGGCTTGAGCAGACGGTTAGTAAGCTGAAAGAAGAGCTTCGGGGAAACTTCGGCTATATACGCACCTGATAGCTGCTGCATCATAGGTTTTAATACCCCCCGGGCCTTGTCCGATCATGTCTTCATCTTTTTCGTCGAGAGGCTGCGATAGATCTGCTGTTTCACGTCTGCCTGTCGCTTGAAGACCACGCCCGGAGGCAGAAGCCAAGGGAGCAACCGCGCTGATACGATCCACAGCACTGTCAGGAGCGGCCATAGGCTTGAAGCTTCCCGAGAGCTTGATTATAGGCTCACTTCGCGCAGCGCTTGAAGATGTCCCGCCACTTCGTATCGACTTTTGACTGCGTTGGAGCTCTTGCAGGTACTCCGAAGTGTATGTCCCTACTTTTGACACCTGTGTCTTACCTCCGGCATCAGCCTCAAGTTCGTTCTTCTCGGTCTCACGCTGAGCTTTTACACTATGCTGATGAAGAGGGGCCTTCTTTGACTTTTTAGACTTGTTTCCCATCCCTGTTGGGAATGTATTTTCTTCTGACTCATCCTCGAAACTGAGCAGTTTTGCCTCTTTTGCGGTTTTATTTCCGCTCTTGGCGGCTTTACCACTAGCTTTGCTTTCCTTATTTTTCGGACGAATGAGCACTGTTTCTTCTGCATCTTCGCCTAAGTCTGCGTCTTCATCATCGTTCCGACGACGAAATTTCGACTTGTCCCTCTTCTTGAACATGGTGCGCGAGTATACGTTTAGGGTTTTAGAGACGACGCCAACGAACGATTCCCTCTCTTGAGACCCGGGAAAACCTGAAAGTCGTTGTAGCTGGTGCTATGACCGACAATGATATTGATCGTTTCGAAGATAGATTTTGGGCTCGATTCTGTCTGCTGCAGCTGTTTCAAATTGTCTAGTGACACGGACTATGGAGAATTCAGACTTCAGACTTAGGACTGCTTGTATGTAGCAAGCTAGCATCATAGCATCAAACGCGAAACGGGAAGACATCCGACGCGAGCGCCTGCGGCTTTCTCCTCTCGTCTCACGTCTGACGACTGACCTCTCCCGTCGCGTGACCCGTCTCCCGCTCTCCGGTTCTCGGTTCTCTTCTGGTGATGGCCGATCTCTCATCTCATCTCGATCTGGTTCATCGACGGTTCAAGCGATTTTGATTAAGACGCGACGTTCAAGCGATTTCGATCACGATTTGTGTCACTTTTGTGTTTTGTGTCACTGTATCATCGTGACATCGACATCGACGTTCAAGATCAACTTGAACTGTGACACACGACAGCAGATATGAAATCTGGTGACACAGTTTACAATCTCGAATCTCGAAATCTAATCTGAAATCGGGGCGGTCGCGGTCGCGGTCGCGCGGCGGTCGCGGTCGCGGTCGCGCGGCGGTCGCGGTCGCCGCGCCGTCGCGGTCAGAAGAACAGCCTGAGCCTCACCCTCAGGGAGAGTGACACACGCCGCGCCGACGCGCTCGCGCGCAAAGCCACTCTCACTGGCGCTGGGGCTGGCACTGAGCGTGAGGGGCGGGGCGGCAATTTTTTTCACGACCGCTGACGCGAGGCGTGAGAAAAACAATAGAATAGAAACAAGAAAGTCAAAACTGCCGGAAGGGGAAGCGGGACATCCGCTAGCGCGCTAGCATGCAAATCTACATCCTTGATTACGATTTGTAACGAATGCGGAATGGAAAGGATAATCGAACTGATAGATTCAAGATTCAAGATTGATTTGAGGACTGAAGATGGAGAGAGGACGACGAAAAGACAAACCGAAAGTGAAAGAGTCAGTCTGCAGTCTCGTCGAGAGAGCGGTAGTTCAAGCTGGAGACCAAGCTAAGGGACAAAAATCTTTCTCGCGTTGCGAATCCCCATTCTCCAACTAATAAGTAACCCTCTTCTAAACATATTCGTGAATTTTGATGTCTATGTTTTTGATAAGAAGGCCCCATACCAAACCATGAAAGGGTGGTTTATAAGCGCGTGTGGTCTTGGGACATCCTAGCTGTAGATGGGTAGGTTGAACGCCCAAATCACCTTTGTTCGAGTTGGAAGTTGACTGCTTTTAAACGAAGTAATACAGAAACACCTACCAAATTCTCTGTGCTCTACGCATAACGAACTCCAATTTTACCCAGACGGATGCGTGCGCTGTTAGTCACGTGTGCTTTACTGCACACGTGGCATGTACATTCCGGCGAAACCCTCTCCTCGTTAGCAGCCAACTTGGGTGAGTCAAACAGGATCTCCTCTCTCTTGTGTATCACTCAAAGCGTTAAGCGATATCGCACCGTTGCTTCCTGGCTAGTCTTCAGGAGTGCTTGACCTACGTCTTCTGTGCACGCTGTGCAAACAGACTTCGTGAGCAGTTCTTTCGTGCTTCCCGTTTAGGTTTTACCCTTCCGCGTTCTGGCTCGACGATCTTATCTTATCTTTTGGGTGCCTCGAGCAGGGACCGAGAAGGTCAGAGTTGAGCAAATGTCCTCGCCCCTGTCGAGGGTTGTGCAGCTTGCGTCCACCTTGACCGGGGAAGGAGACACGGGAGTAATAGGGGTCGAGAGTACCCACGGAGAAACTTCTTTGACCCAGTCTGAGGCCCCTTGGACCACGCCCGACTCAGCTGTCCAGCACCTGCACGACAGCTTTGATCCAGCGACGCCTTCACTGTGGGAGCAGATTTCGGGAGGCGAGGTGGGAGATGAGTGCGGCGCAGTTTCTGGCCAGGCCTTGTGCTTTAATGGAGCTGGCGGTAGATATGCAGTGACTGCACCCGTGAACACAATTTCTGGTGGAATAATCCGTTTTAGTTTACACATGGGCTTTGAGGACGGATTGCAGGTGAGCATATCACTGGGCGTCTACGCTGTACATGCCCTGACTTTGACCAAGATCCTGTCCTTTATATAGATAGGTTTTGACTTACGCGGCTGTTAGAGTGTTACGTTGCTTCTGGGATGCGCTAATATTTTCCGATGGACTTGCTTCAGAGCAATGTCGTGCTGGAGTACAAAAGCATCGGGAGAGGGTGGGAAATCATGGAGACCTATGAAGAGTCGACCTATGAAGACCCTGCGTACAGCAACCCAAACGGAGGATCGCTAGTGCTGTGGGAAGGAGGGAGCCAGGATGGATATGTGCCTTACGCGGTAGGTATTCCCGCAGTCTACTTAAGCGTGTACCTTGAACGCACTGAGAACTTTGACCGGCGTCTTCCTTTGCGGTTTATTCAAACTATGGTCCCGAACTGCTTGAGTAACGCTCAATATCACCCGCTGCACTAGCAAACTCGTCAGTGACCCTCGGCCGAAATGTAGGGGCACACTTCCCGAGAGCGGCATCTCGCTCCCTTCTGGTCGCTCCGGACGCCACCGATACGATTATCGCCAGTTAAAACTATGCATACTTACTGTCGTGTCCTTGAAAGTATGTCACTCAGCAATGGTTCTGCGGACGAAGTGATCGCGTGTTCCGTGTCGGCCTCTCCACTGTGGTCTCTGAGGAAGAGGGACTCGTGCTAACTTCCGACTGCAAGTTCTAGTGTGCCGACAACCTTCAGTTAGCCACAGGGCACTTCCGTTTTCACCTGATACGGCTCTCAGTATCAGGTTAAGCGACGATCTGCCTTGTGGTTGCTTTTGACGCTGTGCTCTGAGCCTGTTTTAGGCCGCTAGGAAACTGGTTTACGTGCTGCTTTAGAGGTGACTATAGGAGTCCAGAATTGACAGGGATACCGTCTGTTGCTGTTTTGTAGACCAGGTTTCCGTATTCTGGAAAGTCACCCAGTGGCACAACCTATCCGATCTTTTTTTCTGCTCTTTTTCGCCTGAAAGCTTTTTCAACGCAAGTCTGAGACTCAGCTTTGGTTTACGTTGACTTAGACGGTCGAACTCGTGCGAGCTTGCGTGTCGATAATCTACGGTGAGTGGAGTTGAGGGTGCACGTTCCTTGAATGTAGCTACGCTAAAGAAAGGATCTTTAAAAGGTTTCTTCAGCTCACTACCGCGTAGCCAAATTATTATGTGTCGTAAACTGCTCAGCAGGATTAGTGTGCTGAAGTGAGGAGAAATATCTCATCTCAGTCCAAAATCCGTGAAGCCGGTAGGTCACCCTTCTTGGTTTGATAACTTTCAGCTCTGATAGCACTTTTGTTCGGCGTTGTGCATTCTATTGTGCTCCTTAGGTTATTATGCCGGCTTTAGCACAATCAGCAGCGACAAAGTTTCGATGGAGACAGCAACGGGAGATGGTCAGCGGGCTCATTTCTAAGTGGTCGCTGGACGATATATCGCTGGACGTAGACATCTTGAATCCAGCTGTGCAGCTCTCAGCCCCTAGCAAGACAGGGCGGTCCAGCAGCGTACTGACGGTGGTGGTGCAATTCAGTCAGCCCGTCGATGGCTTCGATGTGACTGACGTGAAAGTTCAAAATGGTTTGTCTCAGCCTCGCCACCACGCTCACTATGATTTGTGTATGGATGAAATTGGGCGCCTACTGGAGTAGAACACTGCACTGTCCCTTTGAATTCTGTCCAAATCCCTTCTTGCAAGTCAAAGTTTGACGCAACACCCTTGTGCTCGTAATGAGGCGTGCTGCACAAGATTTGGTGATGGAGGTACACTCCTTCACTTTGATCTTAAGGGAGTAAGAGCTCGAGCTCATCATAATTGGCCCGCTGACGAGGAACCGCGGTCCGGAGCTGGTTCAGGAACGGTCGCCGGCCTTAGCCGATTCAACGCGAAGATTCTTGGCGCGGGTGACCTTTACACGTGCTTAATCAAGCCGCAGGGAGAGGGTGACTCTTTTGACATCGTCGTGCAAGTTTCCAGCAACTCTTGTCTTAACAAGAGAGGTCATGGAAATTTAGGATCCAACGTCTTGGTCTTGAAGTATGACAGATCGGTGTGTGAATCACTACGATACCCAAACCCTAGACCCACATCTTTTTGGCGATACGTTGAAGTGGAAGGATAGCTGCCTGTATTTCGTAGGAGATACAAGCAGTAACGTCTCAGGTTTCTACCAAGAACAGAAAGCTTTATGCGGTTGTGTGCATTCTTATATCGGGCCAAGTGTGGGAACCTTAGTTATGCGTGTACTTCACGTGCCCTCGGCATATGCTTGGTGGCAAAGGCCTCGTGGGCAACCTTTGAAGCGAGATAAGCTGGTCTTTACGGCGTGTACTTCCTTTGCAGTATAGTCCTTTCTTTAAGTTCCGGACTAGCAGCGTCGTGCAGACTGGCCGATTCTTGCATGAAACTTTTGCTTGAACAAAAGAAGCTATACGTGTAGGTTGTTTTCCTTACTCACAACCACGTCCAACGCACTCTTCACATTGGCGTAGTGTGTGTGGTGTCCAGATCCCGTCACGCAATCACTGTTGAAAGATTTCGGCTGCGTTGTGCTCTTTTTCTCCTCTTCACTAAGTGAAACCGCTCACAGCGTTCGATCCTCCTTCTTTATTTCCCACCAACACGTTGTGCGGTAAAATGAGCGGACGGTGCCTTTAGCTTAACTGCGGCGGACGTCTGCGCAGGTCACGAAATCGAGGGTAGAGATGGCTTTTGGCCCTCGACCGGGACCTGCTGATGCGAAGGAAGTTGCTGCCTTCGGACATAGCGCAGCGGCCGGGATCCGCCCTCTCCGTCTTGGGGAGGCCCACCCTGACGGTTCCACTGTGAACGTATCGCAGATTATTCAGGTACCTTTCCTTAGCTTGCAGAGCAGCCTTCACAATAGGAGTCTCCGAGAAGTAAAGCTTGACCTCCACTAGGTTTAAAGTCTTGACGTGATCGGCTTTGGAAGTTTACCCCGATCTTATATTCACGAAAGCTTCCTACAATGTTACGGTTTTTTGTGAACATCTGAGCAAGTTTTCGGTTTTCAAATCGGACTTCCTTCCTACAAGACAGTAGTTTCTCCTCAAACTTACCCTATGTATCATACACGTCCTCAGAAACTATTTCAAGTCAGTATGGATGTGTGACGCTGGTGCAGCCAGAAGATCTTCGGTTGCACCCCATAGAAGACCTTGCGCTTAGGCACACCTTGACCGGCCAAAACGTGTTGAGCCGCAAATATCTTTCTCTGACTTGAGGAAGTCTGGACTGCTGTGTGGAACACTGTCAGGATCCTGGAAAGCTGAAGAAAAAGCTTGAGGAAGCGGAGGCTATTTTCAAACGGCTGCAGACTAACACTCCACCTCCTCCAGCGATTATTGTGAGTCACTGCATCTTTGTTTGACTGCACTTCCACCCTCAAGCTCCTTTAAGTACCTGATTATGCGTGCCATGTGTTGTTATTTGTTATTTGTTATTTGTGTTCTTGCTGGGTGGACGGACGGTATTTTTGTATCGCGACCTGCACCTGCACCTCCCTTGTTAACTTTCCTGCACATTACACCCTCAGCCGATGTTGCACATCTTCACTGATGTGGCTCGTGGGGCAACGTGCAGTTGGACAAGCTTCAAAAGGAGATAAGTACACTTAAGCAGGTGCAGAAGAGGATGCTCTCAATGGATGCGATGCTGGGGCTTCATAGTACAGCAAAAAACACCCCACATGACCACACACACGGGCACGGGCATGCACACGCCCATGAAGGCGAGCTTGAAGCAGAGGAAGACCTCCACCACATTATCCACGACGAGATGGACGAGCTGCGTAAGGAACGGGAGGAGATGGCTAGGTGCGCCTCACCCTCATCCGTGGCTTTGTTGTAGCACACGTACGGTAGCCGTCTCAGCTGAGGCGCTCTCACATCGAGTACCCTTACCTGTAGTGCCCTCCCCATGGCATCCTTTCATGCAACTTTCTTCCGATGTGCATCCCTCACCCATAGCACTCTTACTGATAGTCACTGAACCCACATTTCTCACAAGAAGCGCATATATGTCATCGCCACCTGACGTGAAGATAGCTGAATCGCATATATGTCATCACCACCTGGCGTGAAGAGAGCCGAAGCGCATATATGTAATCGCCACCTGACGTGAAGACTTCCTTAAAGACTTCGCACGATCTGTTAATTTGGTTTTTAACTCTTTCTTGCCAGTCTCTCTCCAGCAGTGCCCTAACCCATAACTCCCTTACTGGTTGCACCCTCACCTCTCTCTCTCTCTCTCCTCAGCAGTGCCCTAACCCGTAGCGCCTTTCTGGTTACCCTCACCTCTCTCTCTCTCTCCCCCAGCGGTGCCCTAACCGTAGAAAAGCCCTTTCTGGCTGCACCCTCACCAGTCTCTCTTTCCCCAGCAGTTGCCATAACCGTAGCTTATCCTTGCCTTGCACCCTCACCAGTCTCTCTCTCTCTCTCTCCAGCAGTGCACTAACCCGTAGCGCCCTTACTTGCTACACTCGCAACAGTCTCTCTCTCTCTCTCCAGCAAATCCCTAACCCGTAGCACCCTTACTTGCTGCACCATCACGAGTCTCTCTTTCACCAGCAGTACCCCAACCCGTAGCGCCCCATCAGCTGCACCCTCGCCTGTCTCTCGCTCACCAGCAGCGCCCTCGCCCGTCTCTCGCTCACCACCAGCGCCCTTCTTTACAGCGCCCTCAGTCTTAGCTTCCTCTCCGGATATCAGCGCACTTGCCGGAAGCTCTCTCGTGGATAACACCCTTGCCCGCGGAGGCGCCCTTACCCACCCAGAGTGCCCATACACCTGGCGCCCTAGTTCTTAGCTCCCGCACCTGTAGCGCCCTTACTGCCATCCCTCTCTTTCTCTCTCACCCGACTTGCACTTATGTGTAGCGCTTGCACCCATAGCTCCTTCACCTGTTACGCCCTTACCCATGGCTCCCTTACATGTGCATATCACCCTCCATAATGTCCTGACCTTCAATACTGTCATCCATAATCTTTCCGTGCATATTACCCACACCTGAATTGCCCATGCACCGGCAGCGCCCCTACCTGCAGTTGCCTTACCTGTGGCGCCCTCATCCGTAGCGCTCTCACCCTCACCTGTGGTATTTTCACCCATACATCCGCGTGCATTACACTGGATTGCCAATGCAATTCGCTGGAATACAATCAGGGTACATCAGGCCGCGCTCCGCATGACGGCGCCGCGCCCACTCGGCTGCACTCCGCGCTGCGGGCTTGTTAAGCGAAGCAGGATGGCATCTTCTTGACGCAGATATCCTGATGACAATAGCGGCGGCACTGTTCCGGGTGTGAGCTGTTTTCCCGGCATTCTGAAGGTTTGTCGGAGAAATGCCTTCGGCGGTGAAACCCTCGGGGTTAGACCTGGGACAAATCGGCTGACAGGAGTTGGTCGGGGTGCGTGGTGGCGCAGGGCCATGGAGGAGCAGCGGAAGATGCGTGAGGAGCTGCTGCAGGAGCGCGAGAAACTCAAGCGGGAGCGGGAGGATGCTGCCAAGTCTGCTGCCAAGCAGCACGCCCTCCTGGAGGTAGCGCATCGTTATCCCCTGGCTATAGCACGCCCTCCTGGAGGTAGCGCGTTCTTAACCCCTGGCTGTAGCACGCCCTCCTGGAGGTAGCGCGTGCTTAACCCCTGGCTGTAGCACGCCCTCCTGGAGGTAGCACGTTCTTAACCCCTGGCTGTGGCGCGCCCTCCTGGAGGTAGCGCGTTCTTAACCCCTGGCTGTAGCACGCCCTCCTGGAGGTAGCGCGTGCTTAACCCCTGGCTGTAGCACGCCCTCCTGGAGGTAGCACGTTCTTAACCCCCGGCTTTAACACGCCCTCGTGGAGGTAGCGCGTTCTTAACCCCTGGCTGTAGCACGCCCTCCTGGAGGTAGCGCGTTCTTAACCCCTGGCTGTAGCGCGCCCTCCTGGAGGTAGGGCGTTCTTAACCCCTGGCTGTGGCACGCCCTCCTGGAGGTAGCGCGTTCTTAACCCCTGGCTGCAGCGCGCCCTCCTGGAGGTAGCGCGTTCTTAACCCCTGGCTGTAGCACGCCCTCCTGGAGGTAGCGCGTTCTTAACCCCTGGCTGCAGCGCGTCCTCCTGGAGGTAGCGCGTTCTTAACCCCTGGCTGTGGCACGCCCTCCTGGAGGTAG
>LGRX02006020.1:0-20898 GCA_001247695.2 Cymbomonas tetramitiformis
CACGAAGGCTTTCCCCATCAAACATGTCTGTGCAATGCACAGGAAACTCGTCCCTAGGAGGCGCTCTCCCACGTCCAAGGAGAGGCGTTCCCGGCTCAATACACAAGCGTGGCACACTGGTACCCGTCATTTGCATGCAAATACAGGTCTCAACAAACAAACAAATACACGAACACAGAACCCTTACCGACTAGAAACACTCTCAGGGCCAACTTAGACGCAGAAGGCCCAACGGTGTCATTAGAGTCATCGCGTACCTGCGCGTTAGCTACCGTTACGGTACGTCATATTGCCACTTTCTTGCCCTCCAAGCCTCCAAACATCACGCACGCTTCGATATTCATCTCTTTTGATCTCAGGGCTACCAAAATTGCAGTTAGTGAACATGAAATAGTCCTGAAATATGGCGACTTCGATCGATAGGAGATGGTTTACGTATAGTTGTATGCCACCTGGATACCGAAGGAATATTTCCTTTTTACACACATCGATCGGATCGGGTCGGGAGTGACTAGACCTCAGTACATTACGAGACAAGTGGACAACAGCCCTCAACAAGATAGCTTGAGGGCTGGAAGGATGTCGCGCGTGACCCGTGACGTCGTATCTGATCGCACCTGCCTTCGCTTCCATTGGCGTTCGGCCAAACCTTCTCCGGCCAGAAAACCCCATCGTTTAATCGGATGTTAATCGATCGGGGGGGAGGGGGGGGGTTAATCATCCCTTCCCCCGGGGTGCCTCGCATCATGCTCGGGCGCTTGGGATGGAGTGAGGCGCTCCACACGTGAGGGCACCGGCAGTCACGGGTATGGCCTAAGTTTGATGGGTTGATTTACGGCAGGCCGGAGCGCTATAGGGACAATTGTTTCTTGCGGAATTCAACGTTGGTATTGGTTTACGTTCTCTGGTTGGATCCCACACCGTTGCGTATTGGCCGCCTTCTCCACACGACCTTCCGGAATTATCTGATCACTCGCGGCTGCTGTATCGGCGACCCTCACGTTTCTTGGCCGCCCGCGACTACCACATTCCTCACGTTTCATTGCCTCACTCCGCCCCTTCAGTCTATTTCATCATGGTTGCTTCCACTCGAGCCACCGCTAGCATGGCGCATCGCCGACGTACATTGCCCACTATCTTCGATTCAGTAGTTGCGAGACATGCCAACACTCCAGCGACACCGTCGGCGGCACAGCCGGCGGCCAATTCAGCAGGGGCTGCGTTCCTGGCTTCAGTGCGTACCCTTCAGAGGGAGCACTTCGACATGAAGGTGCCCAAGTCCATTCGTCAGAAATTATTTGAGCACAAGAGCGGGAGGTTTTCCGGGACTGAGTCCCACGCGTCAGCGCTCTTCGCTAAGATGGTTTCTGCGCTGCGGACAGCATTTGTCGTGACCGAGGGCATCGGGTTTGCACCCCTTTTCGTGCTGGACGACGCAACCCTGGCCGTCCGCGTGGAGGCCAACAACTTATTGTACTCCACGCTCGAGCTGATGATTGACCCCATGTCACCCGCGGCTGACTGGATGGACTCCTCGCACACCAGCTTCCCGGCCGATGGTAAGCGTGCTTTGCTTGAGTTCGCCCGCCGCATGATCCCGACGGGTGACCCCTTTCAGGAGCAAGCGGACATGGTATTCGCATTTCTGCGGGCGTGGACCCCCATGACGCGATCGGGGATTTCAACGCCGCGCTGAAGGCCGCGAGGACGAGGGCGACGCTACTGGACGAGGACGTCAAGGCCCTCGACACCACCTTCTACCAGCCGGTGGTGTCACGGCTACTTCTTCACGACCAACGAGTCGCCCACGACCTTCTCACCATCCAGCAATGGGTGCGTGAGTGCTACTCCGAGCATGTGAAGGCGGGTACAGCCACGGCATCCGCCCACAGGTATTCGCATGGCACACATTTCATGGAGAGGGACGACGGTATCTCCGACGGACCCGGTGAGCTCGCCGATTTACGGACAATGGTCTTGGACTTGAAGCGGCAACTAGCCGCGTTTGTCGCCTCCGGACCGCTCCGAGCCGTCCCCGCACGGGTTCACTCCCCGTGCGGACAAGCCGGACCGACGCATGAAGACCCGCTTCGCGGCCGAGCCACTCGCCAAGGGTGTTAATTGGTCTCAATCCGTCTCCAAGAAGGTAGCCTTCCATCGTGACACCAGTGCGACCGTGCCCTACTGCCAAAACCAGGTGTGCGCGAAGGGCAAGGCGCGGCATTGGCACCGTGACTGCCCGAACGGGGGCAGGACCGGGCTTTCGCCCTACGCTTTCGCAGAGGAGGCCGAGAATTCGGTGTTGGCGGCGAAGTTCCAGCACGCCATCGACCACGACGACGCTGCGGAGTTCGACGCCCTTTGCATGCTCGCGGGCGGCAGGCCGGACATCTTCGCCGACCTTTCCGCGTGCTCTTTCTGCGAGGAGGACGGCGAGGCGCTGGTGTACGCCATCACTGAGTTCACGGACTTGGCACGCAACGCTGGGACATCGACTTTCAACGTCAACACCTTCACCGCCGACGTGCCGGTGGTGTCGGAGCCGGCCAAGCACTCTCCCTCCGCGTCGGTTGAATCCGACGAGGAATGGACCGGTCCGCCCAACCCCTTTTGCCCGCCCGTCACCCGCACGTTCGCCGACTTCATCGAGGGCACGGGGATTGCGGTGGGGACACCTGACAAGCCGTCCGTGCACGTGAACATGCTCTCCGCGATCGAGGAGCCGGAGAGCGTGATTGACTACGAGTCCGAAACGTACGCAACGAGTGACGACGACGACGAGGGCGCTCCGATTGAGCAACCGCCGCCAAGGTATGGCTGTGGGAGGAGCGTTCCCGGCTTGGGACGATCCTTCCTCACCTCGTCCTTGGTGTGTGTTCTGTTTGTGATTTGTGCTACCGCCGCACCACACAGTCACCGCGTCCGGTGTCGGTGGTGCTAATGCACACGCACACGCGGCTCCACCGGTCGGTGGTGCTGCATGGACTGCCTCGGCAATCCCAACTACGGCAACTGCACCGCCTGCACCTTTCCATGGCATGCTGGGCGACACGGTGGGTGGTGCGGTGCCGGATGCTATACCGCCTCGGAGACAGGCGCGGTATCGGCAGCTGCGTCAGGGGTTCACCTACTGTACGGGACCTTCTACGGCATCATCCCGCTGCCGCCAGGAGTCTGGGATCCTGACCCTGACTGGATTTCCCCTTCCCTTACTCTCCACCACCGTACTTGTCCGAGGACGAGACACCGAGCTCTGCAGATTCGGCAACTGACATCGGGGATTCCTTAATTTCTTCCACGCATGATTTACCACCGGCCCCGGAGGCCGGCAACTACTACTGCACCCTCACGCTGCTCCGAGCTGGCCGACCAGTTTCTGGCACCTCCAGTGGCCGAGGATTGCTTCCACCGTGCCTGCCTAGAGATCAGCTTGTGATTGGCTTTCTAGATGTGCAGAGGAGCTCTTAAATTTGAGCTGTGTTTTGGGTTTTAGCACTAGCAATCGTATCTGGCAGACTTTGCTCTGAGCTGGGACCGCCCTGACCAAGAGTACAGGCCCCCAATTGTGCTACAGTTTCCTCCTGAAGTTGAGTATTTACTAGGTTCAATGTTGATTCGATGATATCCACCTTCAAACCGTTCTGGCATATGGCCAGCTGGAAGATCCTCCTGGAAAATATCTGAAAAGTCTTCCCTCATTAGATCACGTGCTGCTGCGACCTTTGGGTCTTCCATAGTGGTGTCTGAGTCTGCTGCTTCTGAAAACTATTCCTACTTCTTCTATATCCTAAACCCTTTGCCTTGCCTTTTACCTCTGCACGCGACCGGCAAGCATCTTTGAAACTTCCGAGTTTCAAAGATGCGTTTTGTATTTTGGGTGCACCCTAATTTTACAAAACGGCCGAGCGCGTCCCGTTTGTGCGGGATATTCACATTTATTTCATGGAATATTTCATATGAATTAACACACATGCACACGCAGGGGAAACCCTCGGCTGCTTGGCATCTTTAGGTTTGGGTTTGTGTTCGAACCCAAACCCAAACCCAATAAATCTGCCTTAGAAATAAATTGCGCGTTGGGCGCACAAGTAACTTGAAGCCTTGAGCTTCAGGTAACTCAAAGATATATCTCTTGGCAGTATTTGTGCCAAGTTTCGTGCTCTAGGACGCACGGGAAGCCCTCGGCTGTTTGGCATCTTTGGGTTTGGGTTCGAACCCAAACCCAAACCCAAAACATCTGCCTTAGAAATAAATTGCGCGTTTCGCGCACAAATAACTTGAAGCTTTGAGCTTCAAGTAACTTAAAGATATGTATCTTGGCAGTATTTGTGCCAAGTTTCGGGCTCTATGACGCACGGGACGCCCTCGGCTGTTTGGCATCTTTGGGTTTGGGTTCCAATGATGCCTCAGTCACCCCCATATTAAAATCGCATTTGTCTAAGGATGCACACATGCTTCTTTATAGAACCAAACTTAGTCTTATGCAAACCCCAATCCCTATTTCATCACAATCATCTTGTTCAGCATTGCCACAACACATGGACCTTACCAAATTAAGCATTATTACCACAACCCCCGTCAGTTCATTGCCATGTTCTTCATCAGCAATGTCACACGATTCAACAATAAGACCACCGGATGCAACACATGAGCAATCAGCCTCAAAATGCCACCAACTAAATTCAATACCCAATGTTTACACTTCGAGAACAATTAGTTTATCAACTGATGGTCAGTCTAATGCATCTACAGCCATTGGGTCTTCACAGCAACCAGCCTACAGCCAATATACACCAGTTCTTCTCCCACACAACACTTCAACTGTTCACATTCCATGGCAAAATAACTCCTGCTTTATAGACCTATGCTTAGAGTGGTTGTATCATCAAAGCACAAAGTATGTCTTTTTAACCGACAATAGTACTACAAGCGATGTTGTGTATCATGCTTTGTGGGCACGTGCCAATGGAAGTTCACAGCAAATTTCGGCTGCTAGAAACCAATTACGAGATCATCTCACTACAATAGACCCGACAGACCGATCCGGAGCTAATGGGACTTTCGGTAGTGTATGGAATACCATATGCCACTATTCCAGCAATCACCAAACACCATTAGACTATATGCAGTATCTAAAGCAAAATGTACTCAGTGTCCGTATTACAGGAATACACGTGTTGCCACCAAACCTTATTCCCTAAAAGATACCCTCTACACAGCCTATGTAACTCACATGAACACAACAGTGGTTGACCCCTTGAAATGTACGTATGCTGCTAGAATTTGAACATCCTTTAATCCGAGATTGTGACGCGCTTGTACAACTAGTAACACTGTGGAAAGCCGAGTTGAATTTACCACCGCCCCTGCATTCATCATGATCGATGTGGGAAGTCTCAGGAAGGCAAGACCAAATGCGCCATTCATGGCTACTGCCCGGTGGTATGGTACTGTCACAAGTACCAAAATGTATGCTTTATTATGGGCACTAGATGGGGTGTATGAGTCCCATGAAGGTTTTGAAAAATCATTTAGGAACCTTTTGAATTATTATTGATGCTGAAATGTACTCTCGTGAACTTTAGGTATGTGTATGTGCGGTGTGCTTTTGGGGGGTGTAACGCCATAAAATTAATTAAATTTGCTGGTACTGTCACAAGTACCAAGCGCGCGGTGACTTAAAAGGGCACGCTATGTGGCCACGAGGTGGCATGCATGATGTCACATTTCATTATTGGGATGTATCCTAAGTGGTCGTCATGCGTTGTGCCATTTGAACGTCTTTAACGCCAGTATTGGGATTCGATAACACCCAAGGGTGTGATAAATTGGCCTCTCAGCATTTTTTGTAGTAATATCGGGAGCGGTTTCGTACTTAAGTTCCATGTGTAGAGTCCAAGTACGGCAACTTCTCATGCATGTAAAGGTCTTGAAAAATCGATATATGGGTTTACTTTTGATGTCATAAACGCTGGTGAGGCGATCCGACGTTATAATATACTTATTTCGTAGCTTTAGTGCCACGACTAGGCTCCAAAATCGACGATAGCCCTCATACTTAAGGAATCTTGAGTTGGACCATTTGGTGGAGATGGGATGTTTAGCATGTCGCAGTTTCAGCGACGGGCAGTATGCCAACTGCCCCATGCTCACATCCATCATTGGCCATGTTATACAGCTTCAATTTGAGCCATCGCTGGGTTGAATAGAATCCCAAGTCTGTTCAAAAAGAAATCCGAAAGTAGCGCCATGATTTCGAAGACAAGTGAGACACCATTGTGTAACACAAAACTCCACCTTGTTGGCAATATGCATCCACTGGGAGGGCTACACGTAACCTATGGACCAATGGGGCATAATACAACTCAGTTTGGGTCGTTAAGGTAATGGTATATCATGGATATCACCATCAGGATGGAGGAGGACATCAAAAAAAATTCTAGCGTTTTGGTACTTGTGATAGTACCAGATTCGATTCTGGTACTATGACTAGTACCACTGGGCAGTAGCCATTCAATTACAAAGCTACCCTAGATAACAACACCTTACAAAATCACCAAAATATTAATGCTTCATATTATTTATCGGGTATCATTCATTTTCTAAATAGTCACTTCTACCTAGAGGTAAGGGTTGCTGGAAATTGGAAACATGTCAATGACTTTTCTAACCATACATATATATAGTGCAATACCACCTCCTTGTGCACCTGTTGATACGTCTGTTATATTTTTAATATACCAAACATACTTGGTACTACAAATGGTTATACCACCACAAGTCATCCTGTGGAAGAGGATGGCCGCCAAACACGTGAGGCGAAGTCACGTGTAAAAAATTACTTTAACACATAGTCTAACCTTTTCTTGTTTTCAATGTTGCTTTTGTTGTACTTCAATTGTTTATTAGACTTGTCTGTCTGCTAGCCATGTCTACTTCTAACCTATTCAGTGCAAACATATGTCAGGTATTAATGCCAGAGCTCACCGAAATACTTGCGCAACTCCTCTTCGGTTTATTACCTTTGCTCACATCCAAGACCTTCAAGCCGGTGAAAGCCTTCACGCCGCTCAATAGCCGAGCAGTTCCCCAAGGTGAAGGAAATGAACTAAAAGGAGGACCCTGCTTAGTACCCTCCTTTGCAAGCCTAACCGCGTGGGCTTCATCTGGGGACGTGTATCTTGCTTCAGTACAACGTTTGGGAAAGAGGATTGGTTTATTATTCTGTAAGCCAACCACCTCACGTACCGCAGATGGAGAAATCGTGTTGGACTCCAAAATGGTACTGGCGGGACTAGGAACATCTGGTCAGTTTGCGTTCCACGAAAACGTACAACATGCCTTGGACAATGTGTACCCATATTTCAACGACACTCCAGATGTGGATGCTAAAGGTATGATCAGTGCACCTTCAATTCACTTTGAAATCATTTGACACCTACACAAATTTTATTACTAATTAAGTGCATCATCCAGGTAACATTAAAGAGGGACCACCAAAGCAACGGGCAGTCTACTCCATAACCTTTCAGGATGGAAGTGATATTATTTGTTTCACTAGTGTACGCTGCACTGACGATATAAATGTACGAGCTAATGTACGGTCCATTTCACCAAGAACCCCAATACTGTAGTGGTTTCACCCTCTGATTGGGAGGCAAGACCCCTGAAGGTAAGCACCGCAATTTTACATCACTTCAACCAATTCCAATAATAATCGCTATAAAGAATTGCTAAGGAGCGTGTATGTATCATACAGGTTGCAATATGGGACACCCCAAACAACTTGGCACGATATCCCCTACGGTCCTGGAAAACGTTAGTATGCTGATAACGACATGCTAAACGCGTGCTAACGACATGTTAACGAATTATAACAATGTATGCTAACGACATATTAACACAACGTTAGCATGCCGTTAGCATGTATGCTAACTGGAATTTATATGCTAACTACATGCTAACGACATACTACCGATGTGTGCTAACGACACACTAACGCAACGTTAGCATGGCGTTAGCACGCTCTTAGTACGACATACTAACGGCATCATAACGGCATGTTAACGGCATACTACGGACATGCTAACAATGGCAAGCCAAGTGGTTTAGTATGCCAATATGATGTCCATAGCATTGCATTAGTATGTTTTTAGCATAATATGTCCATGCTAACGCAACCATCATAAACGCATACTAAAAACATGCTATGGACGTGCTACGCGGATACTAACACTGATATGATAACTTATGTTAGCATGTTCATATAGTGTCATTAGCATGCCTTTAGCATGCTATGATCGTACTAACAAGTACATACTAAACGCATACTATCGACATGCTATTCACATTTTAACGATACGATACTAACGACATGCTATGGACGTACTACAAACGGACGACTTCTTTGAGTGCATAGGATGACATTAGAATGTTAAATGTGTGATAACGACATGCTAACACTGACGTGCTATCGGCGTCCTAAGAACATGCTAGCGATATACTAACGTCCCTACCTTTCCGAGGAATTCCGCTCGCTTACCACCTGACCCGAATCGCATCATACTCCGTGGCATATCCTTCCCCTGCCCTTCTAATCACCATATAACATGTTCCTGGTGATCTACGCACCCCCACATGCCTCACCACTCACTACCCCTCAAGTTGGCGCGAACACATGCTTAAGGCGCAGTGGCGTTAGCATGCCTTTAGCATGTCTGATGTGTGATAATGATATGCTAACACTGACGTGCTATCGGCGTCCTAAGAACATGCTAGCGATATACTAACGTCCCTACCTTTCCGAGGAACGTTCCGCTCGCTTACCACCTGGCCCGAATCGCATCATACTCCGTGGCATATCCTTCCACTGCCCTTCTAATCACCATATAACATGTTCCTGGTGATCTACGCACCCCCACATGCCTCACCACTCACTACCCCTCAAGTTGGCGCGAACACATGCTTAAGGCGCAGTGGCGTTAGCATGCCTTTAGCATGTCTGATGTGTGATAATGACATGCTAACACTGACGTGCTATCGGCGTCCTAAGAACATGCTAGCGACATACTAACGTCCCTACCTTTCCGAGGAATTCCGCTCGCTTACCACCTGACCCGAATCGCATCATACTCCGTGGCATATCCTTCCCCTGCCCTTCTAATCACCATATAACATGTTCCTGGTGATCTACGCACCCCCACATGCCTCACCACTCACTACCCCTCAAGTTGGCGCGAACACATGCTTAAGGCGCAGTGGCGTTAGCATGCCTTTAGCATGGACATGCTAACAGGCCTATGGGGCTTTAGCATGCCGTTAGCACGCATGCTAACACCTATCTGGCGTTAGCATGTCATAGCATGTCCATGGCACGCGTTTAGCATGTCGTTAGCAGCATACTAACGTTTTCCAGGACCGTAGGGGCGATGGTCATCAAAAAACGACGAAACAGAAAGTTCCTTGAAGGATGTTTGGCAATACCGGCTGGATCCCTACTGTTCACCTGCTGAGCATGTTCTCATAATGCTCTGTGGTATTACCGAAAATATGGCCGACAAATTGGAAGATAGGGCTCTGGAATTCAAAGATTATTTCAGAAACTTCACCCTGTTAGAGCTCTTTGGTCATAAAGATACTATGCACAAGGCTTATGCAGGTGCAATATCTACTGTCTATTCCATATTGGCGCTTTGAAACCTGAACAAAGATCATTTTGGATGGCACTTCATTGTGGGATGGTATTCTACAACCTTCCCAAAAAAAATCCAAGTTTTTTGTGAGTGTACAATATGTGTGCAGGATGTGGTCCTCGACATGGTATCGAATGCCTCAACATGACAACCTTACTCTGCAAGTCTGCAAAAAACGACACCCGTATCGCCAACATAGCAGCCAGTCTGGACGTCAGGTTGCTGGGTCTTGCGGTAGCTCGACACCTTGCAGCAACTGAATTGGCCATTGTCAGCCAGACGATCGCGGATGGCCATCCCTATGCTCCTGAACGGTGGAATCGCAATGCTGCTCGCATGATGCCTATTCTGCCTACGGTGGGGTGCCCCACCGTAGCAAGGTCTTACGGTGTGTTACCCCACCGAGGGTGTTTCACGCTGCCGACGCGCGCCTGAGGTCGTTTTGCAGTTATGACCATTGCCTATGCCTTCGAGACACATTTTTTTACAAATATTCTTCTCATGAGAGTGACTTAAAGCCATTAAGTGTCTTTCTGAGATGCCGCCCCAAACCCACAGTTTATAAAAGTATGTCGGTTCTTGTAAGTTATCTGACCCAGCGGGTGCCTGCGGCCGCTAACACGGGCCGGGACTGCTTTCAGAAGCACGTCGCACATGTTGCCAGCACTAACACAAACTTCACCCCCAAACGTAAGCGAGCTGCGGCGTTGGTGGACAAAGCGAAGCGTGTCAAAGAGGCACAGGAGCAAGCACAACGCACTGTTCAGGCTGCTCGGTCGGCCGCAGAGGACGCACGGCTGGCAGCAGAAGCGCTGAACTTATTGATGGAGCCTTAGTCTGGATCACTTTATTGTTTGCATTTAAATTCTTACAGTGCTATATTTGCACTTACCTGTCAATACTGAATGATATTACCTCGGCATCGATATGCTGTGCATTAAGATAACAAGGGACCTCAGGAGGAAAACTTGGATTGAGGCCCATTGTTAGCATATGAAATAAACAGATTGCCTCATGATACGATATTGAAAATAAAGTGAATGATGCGCACCCTTTGATGCTGTACGTTGAAACTTAAATTACCAACACCTACAAGTAGAAAAGCATGCATTGACTCGACTCCTTGATCAAACCATATGACCAGTAGCGTTCTACCAATATGAGTCGCTTTTGGTAACCCACCGTAAGGAATCATTTTACCCCACCAGTCAAAGCCGGCCCCAACTTCGTGGTGCATTTGCACTGAAAATTTATGTTGGCATCATGAATATTGTGTTTTCTACGGACGAAAGAACTCATAATGGTCACTTTCTATCATAGGTTGCGTCACAAAACTCGATTTATGCATCCTATAGAGGCCATGCAAAAAAGCTCTTACGGTGGGTTAACCCACCGTAAAATCGGCAGAATAGGCAATGACGGCAAAGAACAACCATTTCTACCGACAACCCATGAAGGGCACCATGGTCCTCGTAGACGGTGTGAGAAAGGCTAAAACTGGAAGTTCCTACAAGATCAACATCCGAAAGCGCCTTTTGGGTTCTAACGTCGTATTGCCCACCCGGCGGGAAGGCCAGGTAAGGATGCCCACAAATGTTATATTCTTATGGTACCACTGTATACATAATTGCCTATAAATAATCACTTGCCTACTCATTCAATATTGTAATATGACAATACTAACATATGGTTTTTTGTCAACAGTGCTTGGAACTACCGTTCCACCGTGCCGGTGGCAGTGTAAATCATCACAAATTTGCACTTGGAATTAAGGCACAAGATGACCCAAGAAATAATGAAGAGGAAGATGAACTTGCTGATTTCTCCAAGCTTGTCACCTCCCACGTCCTCAATAAGGAAATACGTAGGCGTTGGTCCCTTAAGGTGGGCGTTTTCTCAAACTTTGGGGTCCGACACCATTACAATTCCATAGAATGAATATGATACACATTCGACTTTAATCCCACCACCTTTGCCTCTATTTCTAGACCTCAACTGCCATATGCCATAGGCAAGTATATGGCTCACACGCCTAAGTAGGAGCCAGTCAAATTGTCCCACAAATGGACCTCCTAGGCTTTCAACATAGAACCCTCACCGCCATATGCCAATCCCAACACTTGTATGGGTGAGAACTTGTAAATTGACCTCCATTTGGCCCTCGTAGGCCTACAACATAGCACACTTGCCCTCACTAGCATATGGCATGATTGTCACATCCCAACACTTGGCAACCCCCCTTAATGGGACCCAGGACCCAAACATATGCTCCCCATATAGCCCCGCAAGTTCTTCGATATAACACCCTTACCATCACTGCCATATACCATATGCCATGACCATCGGTTGCTTACTTTTCTTTCTTTGCCACTACAGGTACCACCTAGAAAAGGAAAGTAGGCTGCTGATGAAGTACCATCCCACAAACATCACAAATCCATGCAATCATCCCAAACCAGATGGATACAACTACCAACTAGTATGAATGTTCGCAGATAACGGTATATTCCCTCACAGCCATAAATGCCTGGATTCCTAGCAATACTTTTATTACTCCTTGTTAAGTTTCATCGCAAATCATCAAATTATTGGTTCACCTAGCGCAAAGCATCTGATTGAAAATATGCGGTTGTGAACCAGATGAAGGAGCAAAAAAGCTGCACTATTTCGGGATCTTGCTTCCTTTTCAAAACCTCAGTTACCAACAGCAAATTCGTGCATTGAAGGGAAGCCTCTGCCCCAAGTGTGCTGAACTAGCACCTGAAGACCTCCCACAAGACACCCACTATGTTATCACCTGGCTAGACTGTGATATCACCCACATCCCTAAGAGATTGGTACATGCCTATTTGTTGACCAACACACCTAAGAAGGCAACCGTTCATACAAACGCCCTTTGTGGTTTCAATGCAAAAATGGTCAACCAAGGTGGACATGCCATTGATCCTGAAAACTTTATGAGCTCTGTTGCAGTAGAGGAATACAAGGTGCGCCAGTTGGCAATATCAGTCTTGAAGTCTAAGTGTGAGGTCTCAGCAGATCTATATCATTATGCTCCAG
Organism: Cymbomonas tetramitiformis; assembly: GCA_001247695.2. Classification (NCBI taxonomy): domain Eukaryota; kingdom Viridiplantae; phylum Chlorophyta; class Pyramimonadophyceae; order Pyramimonadales; family Pyramimonadaceae; genus Cymbomonas; species Cymbomonas tetramitiformis. The sequence continues at coordinate 12,753 of LGRX02006020.1, forward strand.
ACATTGCCAGGCTCATAGCTTCTGGACCAGAAGGTGATATTCTGCAGAACCCCCCAACCAAGGCACATCCACGCAATTGGAATATGTCTTACTTGATGCGCCTCATGAATCAACCAATGCCCATATTAGTTAAAGATGACAAACCAGTGATTGATGAAAAAACGAACCAACCGGTGCGGAAGAAGAGGAGACGCCGACCTACCCAAAACAATACGGGCTGCAAGATGAAGGCTAACGGTGACCGTATGAATAAGGACGAGGTAGAGAAATATAGTGATTCTGATTCCTCAGGATGTGAAGAATTTTTAGACTGATAGCACCTTCCTTCACTAGTAGTGACATTGCCTTATTGTAGTAAGTAACGTAAGGAACACAAAATTTGTGTAGATACCACACTTTTATTCAAATGTATAGATATAACCACGCTTTCATTACAAATGTGATTTCGACCACATATGCTTCATTCACCTTACGAACCATTTCTTGGTACCTTTCCTAAATTCATAGTTTAATTTCAATGCACACCAAATATATATATTTAAATGCTTTCTTTATGCATCTATTTTCTCATTTGTTCCTTATACAAGTATACACATATATAGGGAAATGTTATTTCCGTAGGCATAATTATTATGCATATAATTATTAATCATTTAATTATTCGGTTTCCTCATAATTTGCTCGATTGATAACACCTTCCTCCTAATGCTTCAAAATGCCTACGGATTGTAAGGAACACACACTTTCCAAAGTGCCATCCATTTTCAGCAAATGCTATTCCTGAATTCTTAATAACTAAATTGACATGCAATTACCAACCATACATTAAGCTCATATGCACTCATATTTCTTCTATTTGGCTCAAACGAGTGTGTGTGCTAGGAATTGATATGTTCCCTTGGATACGAGATTTATTTTTTCCCCACCTGTACGTTCACGTACCCCCTATATAATATATATAATATATATAATATATAAATTACCTCGAGGTCACCTCGAGATCACCTCGAGGTCACCTCCATATCACCTCGAGGTCTCCTCCATATCACCTCGAGGTCGAAAAAACATTAAAAAATAAGGGAATAGTCTGCCATCTTGATATCGTTTCTAGTGATGACACCCATCTCCATATCACCTCGAGGTCGCATAACCGAATCTGATTGGCCCGTCGACGAAAATTTCTGGAGGTGAACCACCTCCATATCACCTCGAGGTCTGCCACCTCGAGGTCACCTCCATCTCGTAATACGGAGGTGAATTTTTTTCACGTGGCAGATTCTGCGGAATATTCACTACAAAAATACTGCTGGAGGTGACCTCGAGGTAACCTCGAGGTGATATGGAGGTGGGAGACCTGGAGATGGAGGTGCCACCTCCAACAGAAACTGTGAACATCTCAGTAGAGACATAAGAGCAGAAACGGGAAAGCAACAGACGAGAGTTCTTATGTATCTCTATCCGATATAAAAGCTAAGTAAGATGCTCAAGCGAACATACCTCTAGCTCTAAGCTGATAAACATTCATTAGCGAGAAGCCTAGTCTAGTATATATCTCAAATGGCAGCAACAAACTCGAAAAAATTCTTTTCGTTTAAGCTTTCGGAGTACGCCAACACTCCTTCGTCAGGTTGCTTTTCTGAGACAATAAGACTACTGAATGTCTTTTAAGTTCTTTTAAGGGTCGTCGGTCTATCTTTTCCAACGTCTGTGTACACGCTGTCGGAGTCTCATAGGGCAAAACGCGTCTCGAGCGTCGAGCAGTTAACTCGGCATTGTCCGTATTCGTCCAGCAGAGATAAGGCCATGTATGCGCCGTCTTTCTGCGTCTATAGGTTGTTCTTATTCGTTGTTGCTCAGTCAGAATAGATACGGTAGGTCCGAGCGTATCCACAGGTATGTTTTATTAGGGTTTGATACGTCATATAGTATCGCGTGCACTTAGGTTACCGATAGTTATAGTTTCGTTTGTGTTTTCGTTTTACATATTGTTTTGACTAACTGCGTCACATGGTGTGTGGTGGGTTTGTTGATGTTGCTCCGTCCGCAGGTCAAGTAAAGCCTGTACGTACTACACCATACAGGTGTAGATTTTATAGCAAGTGTAGGAGCGATCCCGTAATATTTTCCTTGTCAAGTAGTTTCTTCTGAAAATAATGAAGTGCTGGAAACAGCAGCTCAGGCAGTGGGGACCCGCTGCCGACGGTGAAACAACGGATCACTAAACTCGGATATAAGAACGATATATACCCGAGATGAGTGACACAGGCTGACCACCGAAGATGACATACAGGAATGACACTAGACTGTACGAACTATCGTAGTGTCAATTCCAGCACACCACCTCATCTGAGGTGGACCAGCTAGTGACACTCACCACCCTAGCTACTAGAGTTTACAGATAAATGTCAGGATGTTAACTCTAGTTAGCTAGTCAAGTCACAAGTGGCGTGATGAAAGTACAGGCTAGCAAAATAAATACTTGCTAAGCCTAGGAAATTGCTAGGACCATTCTGGTCTGCTAAAATTAATGCTCTGCCAGCTAGTGGTGGGTGCTGTTGTAAATCTCGCCTGTCTGCATGTGATGGAGAATGCTAAAAGAACTCTGCCTGTCGGTTTAGCTTGAATACTTCTGCGAACTATAAAGGTCTCCTGCCATAAAAATTGTTCGTCTTAATCTGATAAAGCTGCCCGCTAGTGGTGAGTATTACAGCAACATCCTTCTGCCCAAAACTACAGCAAGTGGTGGAGATAGCTAACGCGAGCACCGCCTGTCTGTTTAGAGAACTAATAGTAGTCGTCACTAGAATCGAAACCAGCATCTTCCCCATAGTAAGATTCTTCATCATAAAAACCAGCACCACCAATTTCGTCGGAATCGTGGGCTTCTGCCTCCCAGGCAGCCCACTCCTCTGCGGTGTACTCGATCTCATCGTCCGCAGTAGACTCATCTTCAAAAGAAACTGCGCTCACATGAAACTCGCTCTGCGGTAAAAATTCCTCCCCAAGTGGGGGCTCCAAAACTCCGCCATAAGATTCGCTCTGAAAACCTGTGTTCAGAGTTCCATCCCGTTCCAACTGCTCTAACGGAAAATACGGAGCGGCCAAGTGGCCATGACGCTCCACCTCTCCCTCTTCACAACTGTCAGAGTCATCGTAATACCCAAGGGGGTACTGCGATTCATCTTCATCACTACTTCCTCGCTCCTCAAAATGCTGGTCCCCAGAGCCCATATAGGGAGGCGTCACAAGAGGGGGCGCATGAACGTAATGAACTTCTGTGCGCACAGGAGGGGCCTGTGGCACAATGTCTCTTGCCCTAGTAATACTAGGCAAGGGTCTCGTGGTCGAAATCTGAGTTGAAACTGATTTAGTGGAAAGAATTGCGGGCGCATCCCCAACGCCTGTCTCACACAGCGAAACAGCAGAACTCGCGAAATCATTGGAACCAGCACCACCAACCTGTGTGCTCTCTGAAACAATAATCTCCAAAATAATCGGCGGATCTGCGGTCAAAATCTGCGGAGAAATCTGCGGCGTACGAAAATGCGAAACAGCTGTGTGCAAAGAAGAGCACATACAGCGAAATAAGCTGAGACCGCTTGAGAGAAAGAACTCTCTCAAAACCAGAGTCAATAGATGCCAAAAGAGCTGTAAGCTCCTCACTCGAAGAAATCTGCTGCGAATCCATCGAAGAAAACGAGATCTAACAATGAAATAACGTAACAAAAATCGTAGGAGTCCACCCCGTCGAAATTACCCAAAGCCGTAAGCAGCCGCCTCCAGAAAATACGCAGAATTTGCTCTAAAGCGTCCCACAAGGCGTGGAGACGCTCAACCGAAAGATAGGGCGGAAATAAAATAAAATTCTACGATAAAATTCAGTTCACGCGAACGTGAGAGGGACCATAACCTGCTGGAAACAGCAGCTCAGGCAGTGAGGACCCGCTGCCGACGGTGAAACAACGGATCACTAAACTCGGATATAAGAACGATATATACCCGAGATGAGTGACACAGGCTGACCACCGAAGATGACATACAGGAATGACACTAGACTGTACGAACTAGTCGTAGTGTCAATTCCAGCATGAAGGGCAAGTCGGCAGATTCCAGGGCGTGGTATCGAAGTGTTTTTGGCGTATTGATATTTTTTCGATATCGCAAAAATCATATTGATCAATATCAATATATCGGCTAAGGGTATTGATCAATATCAATATATTCCAGCCGTATATCAATCAATATCAATATTCCAAGGTTGAATATCAATCAATATCAATATTCTAAGCGGGAATATCAATCAATATCAATATGTTACCCGTTCTCACAATATATCAATATATTGATATATTGATACTAGCCAATGTCAATTTACTCAATTACTGAACAGGCAAGCAAGCAAGACAAAGTATGTTGATTTGAGTAATAATTTACTCAATGTTTAGAGCTGCCATCAATGAATGCTGAATGGTACCTTCTGAAGGTCAAAGGCATGCAGTTGCGTTCGTTTCACTGGACCCTTCCCCTGGCAAAGCAGTACATCTTCTGCGGCCCGTAATGGGCGCTTGCCACGACCGCGTTTGCCCATGATGGAAAATTGGAAATGAGGATTATGTGCTGGTCAGCGGTCACTAGGCCCATTACAAAGATTACATATGCGTATCCTACGAGACCGACCATAAGAGGTAGGGAGAAAGGACCAATCATGGGAAACGAAACGGCAATCGCAGAATCGATGGGGGGGGGATTGGGGGTGGATAAATGTTTAAATGACCAATAATGGGCAGCAAAACAGCTATCTCGGGATCGAAGCAAAAATTTGCCACCCTGTCAACGCTCCCGTTCAATATATCAATATATCGATATGGCGATTTCTCGCCGTCATATCGATCAATATCAATATTTGCCGTCTCAGTATTGATCAATATCGATATTTCCATTCACGATATTGATCAATAACGATATTTTCGCCCGTCCGATCGATCAATATTCAATATTTCGATATGCACCAAAAATAATATCAATCGATATCAATATTTCGATATATCGATATATCGAAATATCGATATATCGAAATATCGAAATATCGATACCACGCCTTGCCAGATTCTCCTTCCGTAGCGGTTCAACTGTAACTAGCAATCTTACGGCATCAAAGAAACTTATCTCGGTATCCGAGTTTCGCCATAACCTATGTAGCATTGATTGAATCGTAGCACTTCGTGTTTTGTCAGATGTAAACGATGTGCCGTGTGCAAATCTCAACAATTTAAGCCACCTGTGAGGGTGTCACGGGCACCTGGAGCGTCCACATCAGAGGTGTGCACTTATATCGGATTTTTTTGATATAAGTCTTTGGCTTATATAAGTCCTCCCCGAGGCGATATAAGTCATTTTTGGGTTTATATAAGTCTGTATAAGTCCAAAAAACTTATAATTATACTTATACTTATATAAGTCCAAAGGACTTATTAAGTCCATTTTGGACTTATTAAGTCCATTTTGGACTTATTAAGTCCATTCTGGACTTATTAAGTCCATTTTGGACTTATTAAGTCCATTCTGGACTTATTAAGTCCATTTTGGACTTATTAAGTCCATTCTGGACTTATTAAGTCCATTCTGGACTTATATAAGTTCGATTTTGGGGTTATATAAGTCCTATTTTGGGGTTATGTACGTCTAATTTTGGTTTCTCGCAAAATGTCTCGAAAGTCCGTTGGTTTCTCGCAAAATGTCGTCGAAGTACTCAATCTCGGACTGGAGCAATACCTCTTGCACCGCCAGGTCCTCATTGTAACCGGGCAAATCAGGGTTCAGCACCATTATAGCTTTCCCACTGCGTTGTGGACGATGATTCTCGAACCGAGTCTGAGACGACGATCGGCTTGTCAACATATCGAGTGAAGGCAATGGGGATAAGATCCCAAGCATTCGAACGAAAGAAGGGAGGAGGAGGAGGAGGAGGGGAGTCGAAAAAAGAGTCGGAACCGCCACTAGGATGTGGCGAGGAGCCTCGTGCAACAATCAAACGACTTTCTTCAAAACCCTCCGCAATAATTCTCAAAAATTTTGCAATAAAAGATGGTCCCGTGCCCCAAGGGGAGGGGCCGTCCCCCCTCCTCCCCGCCACCCCCCTCTCCCCCGCCCACCCTGACCCCCTTCCTCAACGTCTCCAAAAACCCCCTTAATTCTCCGACTTCCCTCCCCACCGCCCAGATCCAGCCACCCCTCCACTCACCCGGCCATGGCTGCTTCTCCATCTTCTAGAGTTTTTTGCCTAGCACTTAGCTTTTTCTCTAGATGTCACCCTACTGAAAAGTGGGTTGAGCCCCTTTGTGGGCGCGCTATAGCAGAGGGAGTAGCCCCTGGTGTTTTCACTAGCCTGCTTTGCAGGGATACCGCACTCTCAGGACTTTGTCCCCTTTGCTAGCGTAAATGTTTTATTATTCGAACGAAAGAAGGGAGGAGGAGGAGGAGGAGGGGAGTCGAAAAAAGAGTCGGAACCGCCACTAGGATGTGGCGAGGAGCCTTCGTTGTAAAAGGTTGGCAGGGAAGCATTCTCCTTGGTGATGTTCTCATGCGCGAAACATACCGCTGCGCATATTAGGAAAAAGAAACGTAGGACTCTCATAGTGAGAGCTATATATCGCTCACAGCAACAGTAACGAAGGTCAATATGTGAGTTCGCAATTTGACGAAGGCGGAAATTTATTCCACTCTTTCATACTGTATCGAGCTGGACCGCTGCACGCCTGCGCCTACGTCGTGCCACTTGTCGGGATGTAGGATGTCGAAAGTCGAGGGTGAATGCCTGAATGGGCGTGGCTTTCACCGTCCACGCCAGCAGAATTTCGGGAAAATAAGTCTGATTTTGGACTTATATAAGTCCAAATATGGACTTATTAAGTCCATTTTGGACTTAATAAGTTCATATAAGTATAAGTCCAAATGACCACTTATACACGATAAGTTAAGTCCAAAATCAGACCTGTCAGGCCCCCTTATACTTATATGAAGGCGCGTTGCGTTGGACCCTCCCGTCTCCTCTTCTGTATCAATACGGAAAAGTTTTTTAAGATCGGAATGATAGGGGGCTCCGCCCCACACCCCCGTAAGTACACTTTTTTGGATCGCGTCTAAAGGGGGGCTCCGTCTCCACACCCCGTTACCCCCGAACCTTTTCTTTGGGCCGCGCCCACGGGGGGGCCCGCCCCACAACCGTCCCTGGGGTTCAAACCTTTTTGAAAATACTGCGCCCCGTGGGGCGCCCCACACACAAACTCGTTACTTTCGCTTTTTTGTTCATACATATCCTACATATGCACCTACTTTCGGTAGTCGTCTCGTATCACGGCGTGCCATGAATTTCTATCACATATGTTAGAGAGTCGTATATCGCGGAATGCGGTGATTCGATATCACATAATTTCGGGAGGCGTCTTGCACGGCGTGCCATGAATTCATAGCACATATTTTCGAGAGTCATATGTTGCGGTATGCGGTGAATTGTTATCACATATTTTCGGGCGTCGTCCAGCACGGCGTGCCACGATTTCCTAACGCATTTTTTCGAGAGCCGTATACTGCGGGATGCGGTGAATTGTTATCACATATTATCGGTAGTCGTCTAGCACGGCGTGGTACGAATCCCTAGCACATATTTTCAAGAGTCGTACATTGCGTAATGCATAACAACACTTTGCACACGAAAATGGGGCAAGGTCATCTCAATCACGAAAAGCATACATTATTACGAGTCACTCGAAATTACGAGGGTTCTTGAGAAATTGTTCAAAGCTCGATGCCACCGGTTGCACCGATGCGGAGATTTCACCCCTACCACCTTGGCTACCCTTCGTCGCGCGAGCACCACTTTTCCCTTTCCCACGGCCGCCACGCGCCCTTGTCGTTCTTGAGTGACCGTATCGCTCGCGGCACGAGCACCACTTTCCCCTTTCCCACGGCCGCCACGCCCTTGTCGTTCTTGAGTGACCGTATCGCCCGCGGCACCGGCTCCATTGCCTCTACTGTTGGGTTGTGCCTTTTTAGCGGATTTGCGACGGGGCATCCGTTTCCCGGCCGGCGGTTGTTTCCATTCACGAGTCCGCCGATCAAATGCATCTAACCATCTTTGGAGCTCCGG
>LGRX02006021.1:0-43647 GCA_001247695.2 Cymbomonas tetramitiformis
TCGCCGGGTGCTTACACCCTTCCAACCAGATCAGGCAGTGCCTGAAGGCAAAGTTCTCGGACGAGGACAGGGTCCTCGGGGCCCAGGTGATTCACAGTCTCACGACGGCCTTGGCGTCCGTCGCGGAGAGCTGCGCTCGCTGTGGGTGCGGGCACGAGGAGAGCCCGGTGCGTATGTGGGCGTGTCAGGCGAGCGCTAAGAGAAGTGTGGTGGCGTTCATGAAAAAGGTGTACCTGCCGGTGTGTGGGTTTTGCGCCGCGGACGTGTGGCCCGGTGCTTTCGACCACTTTTCGGCTGTGATGCCACCTCCGATTCCTAAGGCGGCAGACACACCGGGAGACGGGGGGGGGATGGTCCCTCAACTGGAGCACTCGGAGCCAAACGAGCTTTCGGAGATGCCCGGTGCCAGCAGTCATGGTGGTCCTGGTGGCTCGGGGAGCGGTGACCCTGGAGGGCCGGGAGGCCCGGGGAGTCCGGACGAGGACCCTGGCGGCGATGGCGAAGACGGGGATGGCGACAGCCAGTTCACCTTCTCGTCTTCCTCTCGTTACAGGGAGCCCCGGAGCCATTACAGTCATAAGGACGAGCAGCACGCTCTCAAGGAGGCCACCAGAGCCATGGAGAAGGCAGTGGACAAATACCACACAGAGGTGGAGGGGTCGTCCCACGTCTTTGGTCGGCTCCTCCGATTTGTTCGGCAGGTCAGGGAGGTTCGGGAACTGGAGCCGGTGCGCTACGCCATGGAGATGGCGCGTCTGGGACCACTAGAGAGCGGGGGTGAGGAGAAGGTGTTGTCGGACCACTCCCTGCTGTCAGAAGTGGCCAGACACTGCTTCGGCAAACTCAGCTCCGAGTACCGCGAGCTTTCTTCGGTGTTGACGGAGGCTCGGGAAGGTATGAACCTCACCCTGGACGTCATAGTGGTTCCCTTGGCGCAGCTGGTGATGCCCGATAAGGGGGAAATGGCGTCGATCGGTCCGTTCCTGCGTCGCGTGCGTCAAAGTCAGGACAGACAGACTCGCACGGTCCGCGAGTTCTGGGACGGGGTGCACCTTGCTCACGACATCGTGAGCATGTTGGCTGCCCACGAGCTCACCTCTCCGGTGCCGGAAGAGGAGCTGCTGGAGATATTCCTTACGGGATTGATACCGGAGATAAGGAGGAAGGTCTTCCTTATAGCCGAGAGGAAAGGCGCGTCGGTCCTGACTCTGAGCCGGACGGCCAGTAAAGGCCGCCACGAACTCCTGACTTGGGCCATAGAGGCTGAGCGGGAGTTGCGGCAGAGCCAGGATAAGACGAGCCGCTCGGTCCAGCTGCTGGCCAACGTAGATGTCACGGAGGAGCTGCTAGCCATGGCGACATCCGCTGGCGCTCCGACACCCACAGGGCAACGACTCGGCTCCCCAGAGTACGAGGGCTGCCGTCTGTGCAAAAGCATGGACCATTATGCCCGCGACTGCCCGCAAGCGAGCCAGCGCCCGAAGGAGTGGGCCAAGTGCCTCCTGGAGGACACCCTGGCGTTAATAGGGGACGAGTCGGTGGAGGAAGCTTTGGCTGCCATCGGTTTGGATTTTGTCCAGGAGGACGCTCCCAGCCCGGGGCGTCCTCCCCGCAGTAAAGGGCGCGGGCCCCGTCACTGCGGGGTCAGGGGGACAAAAGGGCCCCGCGCCGGCGTCCACAGCGATGCAGGTGCTGCATGATAGGTGGAGAAGGTGTGGGAGACACCTTAGTGGCAGCGCCAGGCGCCACCTCAAGAGCCAGAGTCGAGTCGAGAGGTATGAGCAGGAAGGTTTAGACATGCTAGCCGCCACCCGCACGGAAAGCCCAGAGCCTCCTGAGCGGGAACAGGTCGAGCAGCGCGTCCAAAGAGAGCAGGCAAACTTCTGGAAGTCCGCCAGAACCCCAGCAACCGCCTCAGTTCCGCGTCCCGAGGAGCCGTGGGAGCTGCTCTGTTGGATCACCGGTGTGGACACCCGGGGTAAAAACCGGTCGAGCCACACAGTTGAGCCACGGGCAGTCTACCAACAGCACCTGGAGAACCAGGGGTCGGATGTTGCGAGAGTTCGCGGGCACTGGAAGTTCAGAGCTCAGCGTTTACCCCCCAGAGTTAGGAAAGCCTTTCAGGCCCAGCAGCCAAGTGCTCGCCTGCGTTCCGCCATCAGGGCGCTAGAAAGGTATCTAAAGCTGGAAGAGTCAGAGGTCCGGCCGGTCAAGTCCCTTGCGCTTTGGAGGGCAGGGCAAAGGCGGATGAGCCAGAAGCTTGGACCCACCACGACTAGTAAGCCCCAGTTGAATCGAGAAGAGTTAGATAAGCGCTTGAAGCGGCTCGTCAGGGTGCGCGAGTTCAATCGCCGACGCAAAGCCATCTTGGATCAGGAGTTCGGACGGTTTGTTCGCGTTGCCAAACCCAAGCCTGCCGAGGGAGAAGAACTCTCACCACCAGAGAGAACTTCAAAGCCCAGTCGGCCGTGGTTGACCCGAAGCAGGGCTCGCCAGGCTTTGGGCCCGAAACGCAGACCATGGCTGACTCCTCAAGACAAGGCGCTTCGAACCTCTCGATTGCAGCGCAGGTACGAGTTGGAGGGTAGGGACCCGGCTTCTACCTCAACAGACCGCCATGCGGACTTCCACGCCTTCGTAAAGGAGGAGTTGGAAAGGGAGAATAGGGAACTTCAGCAGGACAATGAGCTGATGCACCGGGACGAGCAAGTCAGAAAGCACATAGCGGCTAAACTGGCTGCAGCGTCAGTCCAAGTCGCGGTGTCCCCCCCAGACTTCCCGGAGCGCAGTGCAGTTCAGAAAGCAGTCGCCATCGGCCTGCTAGCGGACGCATGTACTTACCGCCTCCCGGACTGTGACTCCGACGCAGAAACGTCAGTCACCCGCCTGGACTGCATAATGCAGGACGGCGATATCAGTCCGAGCTGGTGTGAGTCCCTGGCAGCGGTGTCCTCGATGGGAGCGCGCCCGAGGAGTTTCGACAGGCACAGTCGCACACCGACGTTGTTGCTGTTTTGGGCCTGGATTGCGGGCGTCAGAGTCAAGGTGTTAGTGGATTCGGGAGCATCCACCAATATCATCGCAAAGGGTACACTGCAGAGGCTCTCCGGCGTCAAGCCGGTGCGCCACGAGCAAGCCATGCGGGTTCGAGTGGCTGACGGCACCACATATGATGCTAATTCCTGCTTCAGGCCCAAGCTCCTTGCTGAGACGTCGAAGGGGTCTTACGGCCAGCAGGTTGAGCTTCGGGTAATGCCACTCGACCTCAAGGTGGATGTCATCCTGGGGGGTCCTTGGCTGGCAAACCTTTCCCCGGTTACGCTGGATTATAAGAACTGGGGTTCGGTCCGGTTCACCAAGGGCAGGGAAGAGGTCGTCATCACCGGCTGTTCGCCGGGGTCACCGGACCCCAGTCGGTCCAAGGACACGGCAATGGCACTGGTACAGGGAGTCCTTTTGAGCCAACGTCGGGCTCGCCGGGACCTGCGGACCCTCCGAAACAGAGAGGAGCAGGCTTTCGTCGTCTACCTCGGCCCCGATGGGACTTTTGGCGCGTTGGCCTGCAACAAGGGGGGGGGAGACTCTGACGAAGATTCCCCCAACGATGTTGTAGCAGGCCTAGCGTCAGAACCCTCCTCCGGGTCCGAGGATAGTGAAGTCAGCGTGCGTCCCAGCGCAACGGTGCCGGACGGAGCTGAGGAGTCTGAGGGGCGGGGAGGGTTGGTCTCGGACAGTTCCGAGTCCGGCTATAGTGACGTGGAAGGAGCGTGTCATTTGCAGAGAGTAGGGGCGGTGGTCGAGGATATTAGGCCACAGGGATTTGCGGGTACGGTCGACGAGGCCGGGGATCACCCTGACCCTCTCAGCTTTTTCGCTAGCAAACAGGAGGCGAACGGAGCATTTGCGTTGCTTCCGCCAGCGGTGCGTAGACAGGCGATAGAGGATCACGCGGCCGGGAAGCCACCCACCTGGCACGCGCAGGCAGCCGCGGCGCTCCAGCAGGGCCGGGGTCTGGTCGCGGAGCGACGACCCCGAGCACGGCGTAAGCGAGTGCGTTGGCGTGACCAGGTCGCAGCAGTCGGTCAGCCTGGTGCTGAAAGTGGCCCCTCCACCGAGCAGCCACCGGGACCAAAAGTCCCCACTGTCCCGAGTCCTCAGAGTCAGAACTCGCGAGCCTCGGCACCAGTCCCGCCGCCAGCTCCGCAGACCACAGACCCGCCGGTACCGGCCGCCCCGCCAGGTACTACCTCGCCGCCAGCCCCACAGACTGCTCAGGCCTCCCCGGAACCGCCGGAGGACGAGATAGACGAGACGGTGTCGCCGGAAATCTGGCAGCAGCTTAGGGAGCTGGAAAAGGAGTTCGCAGATGTCATTTGCACAGAGCTGCCGGAATCAGTCCAGTCAAGGGAATTCAAGTCCGGCGTCCGGCTCAGGCCAGATTGGAATGGGAACGCCTTGCACCGGCGAGGGTACAAGCTGCCGCAGGAGGAGTTGCGGCAACTCCGGCAACAGCTAGATGAGCTCTTAGCCAAAGGGTACATACGACCCTCGGCCTCTCCGTGGGGCTGCCCTGTGCTGATGGTCCCCAAGCCGAGTAATCCCAAGGAGTTGCGTCTAGTCATTGACTACAGCCAGATCAATGAGATCACAGTCAAGGACAAGTACCCCCTCCCGGATGTCCAGAGTCTCTTAGATGATCTACAAGGGGCTACCGTCTTCTCTACGATGGATGCCCTTTAGGGATTTTGGCAGGTCCCTATGAAAGCAGAGGACGTGGAGAAAACCGCAATGACTACGCACTTTGGAGCGTACGAGTGGTTGGTCATGCCTATGGGATTGTCAAACTCCCCAAGTACCTGGCAAAGGATGATGCAACAGTACCTCGGGCACCTACCCTTTTGCAGAGTATTTGTAGATGACATCATGATTTTCTCGGCTGAGGTTCCGGGTAAGAGCGCCCATGAGGTACACCTCGACCACCTCCGCCAGGTCCTGGAGGCATGCCGAAAGAATTCAGTCTACCTCAAAAAGTCGAAAGTCAAATTGTGCAAGCGATCAGTCCGGTTCCTAGGGCATGTGGGGGATCGGGATGGATGTCGTCCACAGCAGGATAAGGTTGCGTCGGTACGCGATTGGCCAGACCTAGAAACTGTCACACACGTGCGACAGTTTCTGGGCATGTGTGGCTTCTACCGGAGGTACATCCAGAACTTCGCAGATATCGCGTACCCGTTGACCCGCCTCACCAACTCCGGCGTGGACTGGACCTGGGGCGAGAATGAAAAGGCAGCATTTAAACAGCTAAAAACTGCCTTGATCTCCTCCCCAGCCTTGGCCCTACCTGATCAAAAGGGTGCAGCAGACGGTTCCAGACCCTTCTTTGTGCAGACAGATGCCAGTGGAGTAGCACTAGGGGGTGTACTCATGCAGGATCAGGGACGAGGCTTACAGCCCTTGGCCTTTGAAAGCCGGCAGTTCTCCAGCGCAGAGCAGAACTATCACGCTGGGGAACGGGAGCTTTGTGCCATCCATCACTGCACCACGGTCACCTGGAGACATTATCTGATTTTCACATCATTTAAGCTCATGGGAGACCATAAACCCCTTCAGTGGCTCTTCGCCCCAGCTAGGGAGCTCAGCCGACGTCAGGCTCGCTGGTACGAGGACTTGGTAGAGGTAGGAGTCCATCAGATGGAGCACGTGCCAGGGCGCTGTTTAGTAGTACCAGACGCGCAGTCCCGGCGACCAGACTATCAGGAAATGTCAGCCAGAGAAGGGTTGAAGGGAAAAGGGATTGTGGATCGCGCCACGGATGGGCCCAGAGACTCCGCACCGGCAGGCAAGGGGTCCGAAGAGGACGAGGATCCTACCTCTGTCCTCGGGGCAGTGGATCGCACCACCGATGGATCTGATGGACCCGAGTACTCTGAGCCGAAAGGCAAGAGATGCGAAGGGGACGATGATCCCACATCTGTCTTAGGCGCCACCTTCGAGTATAGTGATTCCGAGGACGAGTCCTTCCCTCCCACCAGTCCAGCACCGGTCATTGGTGAGCTCACCCATCTGAATGGTCTCACGTGGGTAGAGTCGCCGGCCCTTTGGCTGGACGCAGCTGCCACCCTAGCAGTAGGCGAGAAATCCTTGAGGGATGCCGAATCGCTAGCAGTCATGACCAGTGCAGACCGAGCTAGGGAACAGGCCACAGCAGAAGTCCAGAGTCACCCGAAGTTCCCCCACCCTGAGGCCCAGAGTCATCCAAAGGCAGCCGAAAAGGTACCTGAGCCCGTTAAGCCCCCAGAAAGTAGCTCCCACTACGACCAGGTCGTAGATCGCCAGGACTGGAAGCTGATCAGGGAGCGCTTTGAGGAGATAGCAGCCCAGTACGGGGTGTTTGACGTTGACGCGTGTTGCGACTCCATGGGCGTTAACCGGCAGGTTGACACCTATTGGACCGATTGCTTGAAGGAAAAGTGGCGCGGGAAACACGTTTGGTGCAACCCCCCTTACACGAAGGATTCAGACTTGATAGAAAGAATTCTTCGGCATTTCCTTGCCGAGTGGCGCGCCGATCCGGAAAACACCTCGGCGATGTTCCTTCTGCCAGACTATGACGCCCCCTGGAGACGGTTGATTCACCCCAAGTATGGGCTTCATCCGGTCAAAGTCTTTGACACGAAGGACGAAAAAGGTCGTCCCAACCACCTCTTCGAGTCCCCTGATGGAGGTCGACCCCCGCTGCGCTGGCCGGTCCTTCTGGTGTGGGCCCCAGCAGCCAGCAGGGCAAAGCCCCGAGCGCCGCCTGCGCGAAAGGACAGTGAGGCAGAACCCGACGAGCCTTTAGTCACTACAGGGGTTGCAGCAAGGGCCAGGGCAGCAGCAGGCCCACTGAAGGCTGATGAGTTCGTCCGCGCCTTGCAAGCGGAATACGAACGCAGCCAGTACCTCAGCTCGTTGAAGGAGGAACTGATCGCAGCCCCACATCAGAGGACTGACACATTTCGCATGGTAGACGACATGATATGGCGAGTGGCAGAAGGGCGGTATCAGCTAGTGCTAGCTCAGGATTCCCCCCTCAGAGAGCTGGTGATGCGCGAAGCACACGAGTCCCCGGCAGCAGGGCACACAGGAAGGGATAAGACACTGGACAGAGTATCCCGTCGCTTTTGGTGGCCACGCATGAGCAAGGATGTCACCGACTGGTGCAAATCCTGCGTTGTGTGCCAACAGACCCGGCCACGCAACGTGTATCCAGACGGTCAGCTTAACCCCCTGCAAGTCCCAGTAAGACTGTGGCAAGTGGTTAGTATCGACTTCGTCACTGGGCTGCCCCGCACAGAGCGAGGGTACGACGCGTTTGCTACCTTCACGGACAAGTTGTCTAAGATGGTGCACGTAGTCCCCATGCTTTACGCTGACAGCTCAGCTGCACAGATCGCGCGCATGTATTTCGACCAAGTGTGGCGTTTGCACGGCGCTCCCATGAAGATCGTCTGTGATCGGGACTCCCGCTTCAGGGATGAGATGCATCTCGAGCTACATCGGTTGATGAGAGTCCAGGTTGCCTCTACCACGCCGTACCACCCTCAAGGTGATGGGCAGGCAGAGCACACCAACCACACGGTCGAACGCATGTTGCGCGCGTACGTCGACGCCAACCAGCACGATTGGGATTTATGGTGTACCCCGGTCGAGTACGCCATTAATGACTCTCGTTCCGCCGTCACGGGATTCACCCCTTTTGAACTGACGTATGGTCACGCTCCGGCCTCTCAGCTGGACTTCTTCGTGGTGGCAGCACTTGCATCACGGAGAGGCCGAGCTAAGGGGGGGAGGGGCGCAGCAGTAAAAAAGGGTACAGCCCACGAGACAGCCCGCCAGTTTGTTCGCCAGTTGCAGCTCGCTAGGGAGAAGCTGCTCTTAGCTCAGCAACAACAGATCGCCCAGTACGACGCGCGTCACAGGTCCAGGAGTTACGCAGTAGGCGATGAGGTTTGGGTGGATGCCACGCACCTCACCCAGCCGGGCGACCGTGGGTTGCACAAGAAATTGCTTAAGAAGCGCCTTGGGCCCCTTCGGGTGCTGGAAGTCTTTCACAGCGACAGGCAGATGGCCCTTCCCGCGAGCGATAGAGGCGCACCGTCGGCCTATAGGTTGCAGACGCCTAAGCAGTGGAAAGGGCACGATGTGTTTACCGTGGACCGGCTTTCGCCAGTAGAGTCGGGCAGCCGCTTCGTTGAGAGAGCTAAGGAGATTCCCCCTCCTCCGTTGGACGTCAGCGGGCGCAAGGAAACCCACGTCGAGAGGGTGGAGCGTTCGCGCACGCGCCGGCGCCAGGGCAGGAGGTGGACAGAGTACCTGGTCAAGTGGACAGGAATGCCCCGCAGTGAGAACGAGTGGAAGACCCGAGAGGATCTGGAGTGGGACGGAGCTGGCAGGCCCGGTGTTCCCAACCGAGCGTTGTTGGAGTTTGAGAGGATCGAGGCTAAGAGAGTGGAGCGAGAGAAGCTTAGGGTCCGTAAGAGACGCGACGAGTCCGCAAGAGCGGTATGGACCACGCTATCGGAGGAGCTCAAGGTAGACGGAGCAATGCCATGGGTGCCAGAGGAGAGGTTTGATGAGGAAGTAGGAACTTTCGCGAGAGTATCTGCTCAGAGCACCCTGCCGCCAGTCAACGGAGCCGCAGCACTTGAGAAGGAGCCAGGCGGCCAGTCTAGGATTCTTGTATTGTTTTGTGGGACCGGGTCAGTCGAGAGGCAGTTCACTAAGCAATTTCCCAATAGCGAAGTAGTTGCTGTAGACATTCAGCCCAAGTGGGGCCCCACACATTGCGAGGATATCATGCGATGGGACTACCGACAGTTCAGACCAGGACACTTCGACGTAGTCTGGGCTAGCCCACCTTGCACAGAGTACAGCCAAGCGAAGACGGTAGGCATCCGAGATTTGCGTGCTGCGGACAGGCGAGTTCGTAGGACATTGGAGATCATCCGGTACTTGAGGCCCGAAGCATACTTCATTGAGAACCCGAGGGGAAGAGAGCCCCACGGATTGCACACGCGTCGCTGCATGAGCAATCTACCAGCTCCGCACCTCGTCACGTACTGCAAATACGGGACCGCATACAGGAAGCCCACGCACATCTGGACCAACGTTCCGTTGCGCACACCCTTGCGAGTGTGCGATTCCGATACGCCTTGCGAGTTCTTCCGGCAGCACGGTAGGCACGAGAAAGTAGCGCAAGGAGGGCGCGCGATGAGAGCCGGAGGTGTGTTCGCGAAGGGCATGGGAGCGCGAGAGAATTTGTATGGGATTCCGTCAGCACTGTTAAAACAGCTTTTCCACAACCTGACCCTACATGAAGAGGTGCATGCGTTCCTGTCTGAACTGCTTGTCAGGGAGGATCTGAGCGAGATGAGCGTTTTAGTCCAGTCAGCTGTTGTTGAGAGTGACCCGCCCGAGTTTGAGCCGGAACCGATAGCGTTAGCGGGAGTGCGAGCGGAGGTGACGATCATACCTGAGGGCGGATGGGAATCTGACGCGAGTGGTCTTAGCGATTGAGAGCGTTGGGGAGCGTCGGGAGCGGTGGCTCCAGCCTTGGCGAGACCAGGCGGCAGGTGAGAACCTGGGTAATCCATCCGAGAGAGCAGTGGCTCTAGCCTCGGCACAGCCAGGCAACAGGTGGAAATCTGTATAATCCATTTGAGCAGTGGCTCTAAGCCTTGGTATGACCAAGCAGCAGGTGAGAACCTGGGTAATCTATCCAAGCGAGCAGTGGCTCTAGCCTCGGCGCGACCAGGCAACAGGTGGAAATCTGTATAATCCATTTCACGAGAGCATTGGCTCCGGACCTGGCACGACCGGGCAGCAGTTGGAGATCTGGGTAAAAGCTCTAGCACTCCGAGGAGGCGGTGAAGGTTTAAACCCTTTCCTCCGGGCCGGCATCCCGAGAACTGTCAGGTAATTGGCAAACCTATTGTCATCCCCTGTAAGTGTACCGTGTTGGGAGGTTTAAAACCTTGAGCGTGGTAATGGATGTGAAACCTTGAGCCTTGGGGGAGCCTGGTAGTGCAGATGGCAGACCGGTGAGAGGCCGACCCTTGTGCTTAAGAGGTCGATCTCCTTATTGCGGTGTGTCTTGGGAAGTGTAATGTCATCCCAGACAACAGGCGGCTGAGACCTGTATAATCATTCAGAGCAACAGTAGAAGATCTGTATAAAAACTTTTACTGGTCCGACGTGGTCAGCGTGGACGTGACCTTCCCTAAGGGGGGGGGAGTTGTGCTAGGAGGCAAGCACAAGAGCAAGAAAAACGGCTAAGTATAAAACGCAGGAGTACTCAGTACGGAGTACAGTAGGACCGATCAGAATGATGTTGATGTGAGGTGCCTAGACTGTTGTACGGAGTACTCAGTACAGTTGAGTTATGGAAAGAGTTCCTGAATGTATAAGAACTCTAAGAGTAGCCCGTTTCGGGGAGATGAACTGAACTGAGAATTGTAACATAAAAAGTAAGAGCCGTATCCGCTGTATATTGTGTATTGAAAGCATACACTTGAAAGCATAAGCATAGCTATTAAGATTTACGAAACCGAAGTCTTGTAGTTGACCAACCGTAAGCATACCTCGTGCGGTCGTTTAATAAGTGTAGAATAGTATAAGTCCGAAACCGTAAAGAAGAGAAGAAGTCAAGGTGTAGACTCCTACACAGTACTGTTCCACGGGGCAGTAGCCATCAGGGCATGAGGTTCTAGAACACACTAGTCACGGGGTAAGGTAGTGTGAGTGAGAGGCAAGTTTTCCGGTGTGAGCACAATCGCTTAGGACAAAGATGGACCGGTCTAGCTAGCCGCAGTCTCCGAGGCAGTACGCGCGTCAACATCAAGCCTCACAACACGATCGCCGCCCCTGTCACGGTTCTATAGTGAACCTGATAGACTACGCAGCTGCTATTGAACTGTAGCAAGCACGCGACAATATTTGGTGGGTATGAGTGCAGCGCTCTGGTGTCCAGAAGTGTCCGCTTGAGCACAATGCTCCTCATATTACCTCAATGCCCTCACGCGTCATACGCGTTACCACCATCGGGTTGTGAACCCGAGAGCATTGGGTGAACTAACCGCATCGGCTGGTCGAAATAGCCATTGATACTCGCATGTTGTTCACGTTCATGCTTGAAGCGAAGACGCGTCCTCTCAGAACTATTCGGTTCTTCAAGAACTTGTCTTGCTTCGCCATCTCGATGCCATACTTGGCCTCTCGATGACAGATGTCACTCAAGGTGAGTGGATGACAGACATTATGATTGTACATATCATAGTCGACCGTACTGACAATACTCGACGACTGTATGTCATTATAACATATGACATGACATGACATGACATGACATGGTATGACATGTATGACAGGTATGACACATGTGTTCAGGATTTGATAAGGGGTTGACGCCCCACAGGCCAAAGGTCATTGTCTCGTAAGGCTCGCCTCAAGTGTGCGGCTTTGAGGAGCAGCGTCTCGGCGAGGCATAGGCATGATGCTTTCTTAACCATAATGGAGCTGGAAATGAGAATGCTCAAGATATCCGAAGACAGGAAGGCTTTTTGTTGGCCAGAGTTGCTGTCTAGATGCTTAACCTCGATGGGGTTGCATTCGGATACAAACTGTGCAACCATATATGTGACTTATGCATTGGTGTATGACTTTAATGTATTGCCTCTTGTCATGAATTTGAGAGGAATGACGGGCAATTAGCTAGAGTGGCGGATGTCACTCACTCGGCTTTGCTGTTATGGAATTCGATGCCTGAATGGCACAAATGGCAATCCTTTGGCTTTGATGTTTCCCTTCAGACACTGGCAACAACTTGTGCGCCAGCTTCTCTTAGATTTGGGGGAAAACCATGGATCAACAATTTATCAATCAAAACACATGTTACCAAGGCTGATTCAACGAATCCTTTAACTCTTGAAATTCAACAACCAGCATCTCAGGCTGTTGACGTCAAAGTAATGGTCGTAAGCTTACAATATAGCTTATTCATATTTAAAAACCATCGTTCTCCTATGTCAGTGCCCTTCATTTAATATGATAGAGCTGGAGAAATATGCATCTATGATTTTTTCATAATGAACTTCATGTGTCAGTAAGTCAAATAAAGACTTCATTTGATGCTTCAATCGGCATGATGTACCGTGTCATCAACTTTGTGACTGCTATACACAGATGCTGGAACTTTTCATAAGATTTTTAATCTTCCAAGCAAAATCACAATGATGTAAAATCAAAATTATGTAAATCAATTTGTGGCAGCTGTATGAAGAATGACTGAATCTATACTCCTTCTTCCCCCTTTAAAAAGAGGTATATCAAACCAATCAGATGGTGATGGAGAATGCATTCAATTGTTATGTTATGTGAAAAACTGTTTGATAGAAAATCAGACTGAGATTACTCATCGAATCAAGTGCTTTCGAGGTAACAATGTCAATATGAACACCGATTTTCTCAACGTCGTACCGGCAACATGCCTGACGCATTTGAATGTGGCGAATGCCAGATGATGTCAAATGCCAATGTCAATTCACTATGACTCAATATGCAGTTTTTGGGTTGCAGCCCACATATATTGTTAGTTCAGGGTCACAATAGTGTACCCAACTTAGAAAATGTTTCTGGACAATGATTGTCATAATGAACAACGAAATCAGTGATGGAAACGAAGTTAACTTTGGTATCGAAGCTAATGGAGAGTCAATCCAGAAGTGTCTGTAATGACAACAACTTACTACGAGCTGTATTTCCGTACTTGATGAATGGTTGGTATGTCATTTCATTATGACTAGAACATGGCATCGCCTAGTGATATGTGTATATATGAATCTTATTCAGTACATGAGCACTTATCTCATATCATTTTATTTTTGGGCATACACTATTCAGAATGAACTGTACTTGATAAACCATCTGTAGATTGCGGGTTCGATTTCCCGCCATGGCCTTTTCCAAGTTTCGTGGCTTAATGGACAAGGCGACAAATTTCTAAACATTCCAGAATGAGCTTTCAAAGAGTTATAATTCCTCAATGGGGCATGTGTGTCTTATGTGCCAAAATGATATGAAACCACAAGTATGATGTCAATCTATATGTGGATGGTTTATACCATTGTATGCTATTCCACAAATAAGTAGTGATGTCAGAATAAAACTTTGGACAATTGCAACTCAGTACAAATTTGAGTGCATTCAAGTCCACTTGTATGCTCAGAATCTGAATCTAATGTACTTTCTATATGCACAGGATAGAAAATATTTTCTATGTGATTCTGGATTCAGGAACTAGAGTCAATGAAAACTCCTTTCCTATTTCAGACGATGAAACCTTTATTCCCTTAGGTGCAATACCTTATCTTAAGGAATAGTCATTTTCAATACAAGTTTCAATCGATTTTATCAAATCTGTCACTTTTATGATGATCAGACTGGTCAATTTTACAGCATAACCCACTTCCCCTTGCTGAAGGAGATGATTCCTGTCGGTATGTTGGCTGTTTTCATATGACACATGGAAAACATGAGTGGCTCGACAATCTTGGAGAATTTCGGGATAAATATTTTGAATTGGCCGACTATGCCCAAGAATGACCGAAGAGATTACTTGCCATCTTTATGGCTACTGCCCCGCAGTCCTTGTGGTAGGACCAAATCTACGATTTGGTCCTACCACGAGGACCATTGTTCCGATAATTTAATTGGCCATCTCCCGTGATTTGTGGTGTCTAACCAATGAAAGGTGGTATATATAGGTCCTATATTAATTTATTTGAACGCTGGTTTGGCATATATCCATCCCATATATCCATGACGAACGCATTTCAAACCTCTACACTCAAATTTTTCAAAACGGATTTTTGGAACATTCAAAATGTGGCAAATTAGTGACTCATCTTCAATAATATTGTACCAATCATATATCAACACTACACCTGCGCGGATACCATCAAATTGAACCTATACATATGTCCCAATCATATTTGGGCGGTAGGCCCGGTTGGAATGCATATATTGGCTCGTTGGCTCGTTGGCTTCCCCTCTAATATATTCCAGGCTCGTTGGTTTCCCCCCTAAAACAGTGGTCACGCGAGCTGACCAGTCAGCCATCATAATTGCTTGCTAGAGGGCATATATCGCAAGGTTGGTGTGTGCGGCACATTAAATCTTCAAGTATATATGTATTGCGAATTTCTGAAAGTCTAACATCATCCAAATATCTTATTTTCCGACTGGCGTGTACATTTTAGAATGGATGAATGCCAATTTCTAAAGTCCGGAATTCACTAAATTCGGAATTTGCATTGTGTTGAACATGCGCCATGCTGAAATAGAGCGGAAATGATGATGAGGGTGCGAAGTAACCGATTCAGTTATCTTATTTGGTCATAAACTCAAGATGTATAACCATGAGCATCGCCGTGAGCCCCCCATGTGACTCCTAATACTCAAAATAACGGTGGTCCTTGTGGTAGGACCACCATTTTCTTCCAGCTTTTGGTGAAATTACACCCCTAAAGCGTGTCGTTCAACCACACACCTAAAGTCTCATGGGGGCCGCCGCTATAAGAAATAAAATTCATTTAACTCATAAATATCATATGCAAATGTTGCATGTGCCTCAAATAGTCGATTTAGTGATCGAAACCGCAATTGCCCAGTGGTCCTTGTGGTAGGACCATGAATTTGGGTAGTAGCCATTTAGCCATACGGCGTAGAGGTTGCTTACCAACGGTTGGGCCATAGGCTGGATAGCTATGTTAGGTATGTTGGAGGCCGAATAGCCATGATTGCACGGACTCTGTCTTGTATAATGGATAGACTTTTGAGATGTGGTGGCCGACAAATCAATACATCTGACAACAACTCAACCTTAAAAGGTCTGATGAAGAGCTGATGATCTCTGTTGCACTGTATTTTTTTGATGTGCACCACTGAAATGCCTCGTGATATAATAATCTCACTGAATAGGCTTTGTGCAATGGCGGTATGATCAGATATGTAATGATCAATGAAGACAGGATGACCGGTATGGCTTATTCAGCAGGCATGCCTACCTCAAAGAGCAGATGCCAATACACGGATACATTTCAAGACATAAGGGCAATAGACGTATTATGTAGCCTTCAAAGGCAGCTAGCATTTATGCTGCATTGGTCAGCTCGGTGGCTTTGACCTATATATCTAGGTGTTGTACTCAGGCCGTAGCCTGCATATTGCATTGAGTAATCTTGACACCTTTAATGATCCAATCAGATGATATGTATGAAATATCAAGAATGGTTGCCCTTTTTCAATGATCATCGGTGGCAGAGGCTATAGTGCTTGCACCGAGTCAATATACAATTCTAGTCTGGATACATACTAGACCAGATGTATACAAATGTCTAGGTTTCCAAAATTAAGCTCATATGTATGTCATGGCTGATGACCTTAGAAATGTTCGATACATATGTGTGTCAACTTCATGGAGTTCTGCATGGTTTGACTGTATATAGTCACGATTACCAAAACAAAAACGATGATGCAACTTATTTGTTTTATTATGTGTCCTTATTATTTATTTGGTTTTTAGTTGTATTTTTAGCTTATCATCTTCCCCCCTCAAGGAAGTGTATTGCTAGGCGGTTGTCAAGCGCCATTTGAATACAACAGAGGTCCAACCTCTATTATGTGATGACGTGGAAGCTTACTATGAAGCTGGACAGCAGTTCTCGGGATGCAGCCCATTGCACCGAAGGTGCTTCGCAGTTTTTGGGATGCAGCCCGAATTCACGTCATCAGCGTGGGTCATATAGTGCCCATGTATGTGCTGTATAAAATACAACACTACCCTCCAGCGGCGAAGTGGTTTGCTATTACCATCATCGTATGCTGTGGGATATCAAATATGTGATCAGAGAGCATGGTAATATGTGTACCATGTTTTGTCAATATCGGAGGGACTGTGTCTTCTTTAAACTCCTCATGACTATATGTATAATGGTGTTGTACTGATGTCAACACCTTCTCTCCGAGTGATTTATTGATTTCAGATGTGATGTCGTGGCAGTCAACCTTGTCCGCTCGTACCGGGGGCTGTATGAAATATGTCCACGTCATCGGCACGAGGCATATTGTGTCCATGCATACGCGATTTTAGCGCAGGTCACAATACAGTGCCCGAGCATACATACGCTATTTTAGCGTAGGTCACATTGTGCCTCAATTTATTACATCTGAGAAAATCTATTACTCATCTTTGTGAGTTTAGACAGCATTGTACTGATTGCAACGCTTTTCTGATGATTTATATATCACAGATTATACCAAATGTGGTGATCAGTCCGGTGCAATATTTTGTCACCGGAATGTACAGGGATTGTGAATGATTGCAATCCAGCCGGAGGAATAATCTCAGCAGTTGTTCTGTACTAATGAATTCATCGGAGCTATACTCATTTCGACGATTCGAAACCCATGTCATTTGTAGTGATGACAACTCATATGAATATATAGGGGTTTCCTCAGAATGCTTTTATGTGATGTCAACATATTATGAACAATTCACTTGCATCTTAGGACAAAGGAGTTACGCTTGGAAGGTTTTGCATGGTGGTCACCCAACAGTTATCAGCTGTTATTCGGGTGCCACATTCTGCCTTCAGTACTGGGACTATATCAACCAGTCCTACAGCGATGCACCTGTCCTTCCCACTCTTATGTACGGCAATAGTGCCAAAGTGTATCAGGTGGGATATATATATATATAAACTATCTTCTTCTGATCCAATGATGTGCTATTAAGCATGGTATCAGGTTATATGTTATATATATAGTTCAGCATTCCGCACTTACTCGAGGATGTAAATGCTGAGCAATAGTCAACTTATAGTCATTGGGATGTAGTTTCCCATCCGAGTTTACACTTTGTTAGTGACGGTGGGTTTAACGTTGTACAGATTTCAACGTTACTTGTGGATGCAGTGGTTTTATCAAAAGCAATCCATCAGAAATCACCAGATCGGAATATAAAATGGATATGTGTGTGTGATATATATATCTATGTTTGTATATATATTATGTCTGTACATTATGTAATGAGGTGTAAAATATATATATGGTTCCACCTTCTTCCCCCCTCAAGGAAGTGTGAACTCCACAGGCAGTTGTCAAGTGCCTTAATACCTCATATATGTAGCATGCTGTCCTTTAAGGAACTTATACAGCTCATACAGTTCTAGGGTTGCTGCCCTACAGTTCTTGGGTTGTTGCCCTACAGTTCTTGGGTTGTTGGCCGATATATTGTCATAACTGTGCTGATTTCAGCATGACATAAATGCCAAACACAGAGTGTGTTGCTATTATATAGCGGCATTTTAGGGTGTATAGGGTTTCAGTGACCCTTATCACCTACAGTGACATTAGGGTGTTACATGGTATCAGTAACACTAAATTATGTCAAATTAAAGCAGTATGAACATTTTTTGAAGGAATTGAAGCAAAACTGCATTTAATATGTCACTGTATATCACGTGGTATTTAGGAGGCATGTTACACCCCTGTAACGTACACGTGATTTTCAGGGTGTTACAGGGTGTTACAAGTGCTGTATTATTTTGGGCATATTTATCAATAGCTGAATAATTAGATCAGCGAAAAAAATGAAACCCAAATTTTCATTTTGAAATCATACGTGTGAGTTTTTCACGCATTTAGTTACAGCCACTATGTACACCCCTAGGTGTTACACACAAGATTTTTAGGGTGTTACATGAGATATGACTGTGCACATAATGTTTTTTTTTCAGGTACCTTAATAGGTATAAAATGATATTCCGTGAAAAAATGGAGTCCAAATTTCAATTTTGAAATCTCCCGCAATGGGATTTTACCCATTTTCACCATTTCTGGCCACATATATATATATACTATAGTATATATATAGCAGTGTGTGTGTAATGTGCAACTTACAGAACTCATGTAACTTATCTCACTTTTACACATGATATTTTTCATGGCATTTTAGTGAAGATATGTGATGGTCAACATGTGGGGTTACACACACACATGGGTTTTGCTGATTGAAACCCATGGAAAGTGGACCAAAACCCAATGATATATATTAGGTGTATCAACTTTAAGTGCAGTCACTTAAGTGATAACTTGTCAGTAACCTATCATCTACTTGGGCATATGGCGGTGCACTGAAAGAGTATCAAGTGACATCTTCAGATTCCAAGTAGATCTGGACAAAGCTTGATAAATGAATCAAAGCAGTGTCACACACACACACATGTGTGTGTGTGTGTTGTCCATAACAACCTCTATCTATCAGATGTCAATATATAGTTACTGATCTGAGAGAGTTACATGCAATTGAACTGATCAATACTGCATCAATTGTCAAGATGCGATGTAGAAGTTGTTGTTGCTCCAGTAATAGTGTGGGACGCATGGACAGTGCTCAACAGTGACCAACTGTTATTTGAGCACTGTATACTGCCTTCGGGTCTGGAGATATCTCCATCCAGCCCTTCAGCAGGTTGTGTGATCCTGTCCCATATCTATCGCCATCACTTGACATCCAACACGCACATGTGTTTGTTGGATGGTATCTATGTATAATGTATTGTTATAATACTTGATTATTACACTTAGGAGTCAGTGTAATTTCAATGTACATAATGATACCAGTGACTTGATCATTACACTTAGGAGTCAGTGTAATGTCATTATACACAATGATGTCAGTGATTGTAACAATACATATGTCACTGCATAGGTACTTTCTGATTGAGTACACTATGTGTGTGTGTGATATGTGCTACACACACTTATGTATAGGTATTTGCTGATTTAATACACTATACCAAATTGATCTATCACATAAGATGATCTGTATACCACTAACAGCATGTAGCAGTGTCGACATCGGTGTCGGATCATATCCGTAAATGATCCGCCACCGTTAAATTTTCAGCTGCACTGCGAGTATCCGTTACTTCGGATCGAGGGAAGGTACCTGATCCGATCCCGAACCCGTCATCGGTTCCAAACAGAGCTCTACACCGACACTGACAGGATTTACACCGTAAAGAAATAGAGCTGCGCCGATCCGACACCGATAGTGCGGTTGGGTGGGGAGCCCTACGCCGACACTGGCAGGTTCTGCACCGTTAAAAAATCGAGCTGCACTGCATCTGACCGACACTGGCGGTTCGATCGGACCCCGTCCACTTCGCCCGACAACCACGCCCATCTAGGCCAGTTTTTTGCCGACCTCCCTCCGCTCGTTCCAAGAACTAGGTCGTCCCTCCCTCCCGCTACACGCCAACGCCTTCATGCCGTCATGCCGAATGAGATGAGTAAGGCCAAGCAGAAAGTTTTTAGTCAGCCTGCTATCGACGCCAACCTCTTTATTAAGCAATACCCTTGAGAGGAGCAGGTAGCTTTGAAAGTAGTAGTGAACGTCCCGGGGCACTGGTTCGATAATGCTCCCGACAGTGAGAAAAATAAGCAATTCCGCGCGGAGGCAGTTGAGTATTGCGACGTTACATTAAAAGGTTTGGCAGTGGACAACGTGCTACAAGATCCCCAGCTACTGTATTCGTTTCCAAGTCTGCGAGGACGCTCGCGACGACCCCTCTCACCCTGGCTACTGGATACAGCTTTCTTCATGGAACCGTTTTCGGCATTTAACTCAACATTCAAACGTTACTCCCCTATTGATAACCCTATCGGTATCGCGGGCGCACTAGAAAATAATTTCAGTTTCGGATGAAACGTGACCGGAATCATGCGTGCGATATGCCAATATGTTCGTATGTATAAGTTCATATACTGGGTGCAATTTCACCCTCAAAGGCGGAGTACATCAAAAGGCAGTCCCCTATTGATAACCCGATCGGTATCGCGGGCGCACTAGAAAATAAGTTCAGTTTCGGATGAAACGTGACCGGAATCATGCGTGCGATATGCCAATACAGTATGTTGCCGAAGGCCTGCACCGGCCCGACACCGATTACAAGTGCACGCCGAAGGCCTGCACCGACCCCGACACCGATTACAAGTGCAGGCCGAAGGCCTGCACCGACCCCGACACCGATTACAAGTACAGGCCGAAGGCCTGCACCGACCCCGACACCGATTACAAGTGCAGGCCGAAGGCCTGCACCGACCCCGACACCGACTACAATGCAAAGATGCCAAGCTAACTTGGCAAGGTCGGACAGGATCCGATGTCGACACTGGCATGTAGCTAATATGATATATATATATATATATATATATATATATCAACTTGGTTAGTATATGTAATCCTGCATATCTCATCTGTGAATGATGAGTTGCTTGCTTGGTTTATTTCACACATGGGTCTGGTGAGCATTCCTTTCATTGATCAACAGTAGAACAATATACCCATCCCAAATCCTACGTCAGGGTATACTGAGCTAATTACTGTCTTAAGATCATGATTGGCACCTTCTTCCAAGTGGGTTCGTTTATAGTTTATCATGCACAGCAGGTATGCTATGTGATATCTATTGCAACATCTGATGCACTGTTCTACATGACTATACATGCCAACTGGTATCGTGATCAAGTTGGCTGCATATATGTATGCATATGTCAATGTATAACATGGTGGAGTCAAACTGCATGGTATAGTTGCATGGTATAATAATGCATGGTACATCTTGCTGCATGCACTTGGTATATACTGAATGATAGTATATGCTGCAAGTGTGTGACTGTGTGTGTGTGTGTGTGTGTGATATGGCTACTCGCTTATGGCATCTCGCTGTTAACGGGGACGGCCACTTGGGTGCTTTGGATGATGGGATGTGGCTGTCCCTGTGGTACCCTTCTGACGGGTACTGCCTCTTTGAGGGCGTCGGGGATTCGTCTGCGGCTGGCTCTATTTATGTCCAGTGCCTTGGGGCTTTTTCACCTGCCGGGGGACTGGTGGTTGACAGCCACGTTATGGGGTGCTGACATCTCGTTGTGAACGGGGACGGCCACTGGAATGATTTGGATGATGGGATTGTGGCTGTCCCTGTGGTACCCTTCTGACGGGTACTGCCTCTTTGAGGGCGTCGGGGATTCGTCTGCGGCTGGCTCTATTTATGTCCAGTGCCTTGAGGCTTTTTCACCTGCCGGGGGACTGGTGGTTGACAGCCACGTTATGGGGTGCTGACATCTCGTTGTGAACAGGGACGGCCACTGGAATGATTTGGATGATGGGATGTGGCTGTCCCTGTGGTACCCTTCTGACGGGTACTGCCTCTTTGAGGGCGTCGGGGATTCGTCTGCGGCTGGCTCTATTTATGTCCAGTGCCTTGGGGCTTTTTCACCTGCCGGGGGACTGGTGGTTGACAGCCACGTTATGGGGTACTGGCATCTCGCTGTGAACGGGGACGGCCACTGGAATGATTTGGATGATGGGATGTGGCTGTCCCTGTGGTACCCTTCTGATGGGTACTGCCTCTTTGAGTGCGTCGGGGATTCGTCTACGGCTCGCTTTTTGGGAGCGTCTTGGATTCGTCTGACGCTAGCTCCCTCTCCGTGTACAGTGCTCATGGTTATTACACATGCCGGGGGACTTGCGTTCTTTGACCTTGATATGAAGTACTGGCGGATCGCTGTGAACGGGGACGGCCGCCGGGTGGAAGTGGGTTTTGGGAGGCGGTTATCCCTGTGGTGCCATTCTGGCGGGCACTGCCTCTTGGAGAGCTCGGTAGATTCGTCTGTCGTGCTGCGAGGAGAGGCAGAAGGTGGTGATGTACAACTTCTGTGTTCTCCCTTGAATTTTGTGGGGAGCACTTAGGTGCCCGCATGTTTCCTTTTTTTGACATGGGGTGTCCATGCTTTGTGGTGTGACTGCATTCATGATATAACCATGGACCAACAGGTCCCATCCATCGACCGGGAGCCACTGGGGGGCATGCCAGCA
This sequence comes from Cymbomonas tetramitiformis, assembly GCA_001247695.2. Classification (NCBI taxonomy): domain Eukaryota; kingdom Viridiplantae; phylum Chlorophyta; class Pyramimonadophyceae; order Pyramimonadales; family Pyramimonadaceae; genus Cymbomonas; species Cymbomonas tetramitiformis. The sequence continues at coordinate 21,983 of LGRX02006021.1, forward strand.
GGGTCCGCTTACTCCGTTACCCAGAGACCAACAATTGTTGGGCGATGATCGGTCACATCGTATCATCCTTCCATGCTGCCTTGCATCTGGGTTTGGGAATATGTATGAGTTTGTGGTATCTTGTCACGGCCCCGCCCTGCTCTTGATTTGCTTTTCACATCCACTGGGATGATGATGGGCTGGCTTTTGTTGGCCGATCTCATGCCGTTCAGTGTGATATGGCTACACACACAACATATAGTACACACACATGTGATTGCACAGCGTCCATATTTATCTGATGTCATCTTATGTGTGTGTGTGTGTGTGCGTGGTTACACACACAGCATATGGTGCACACACATATGATTGCAAACTTGTATGTAAATCTGCCAGTGAATGGATAAACATCATCTCGTATGTGCAAGCATCACAGATATTAAGTAGCATGCTGCATATATGTATACCATCATCGCGCATCATCTGTTCATGATGAATCTAGCAGGTGTATGTATATCCTGTCAAGCAAAATCATCATGCGCGCGTAGACGAGTGATTTTTGCAACCATTTGAAATGACGAGATTTTGATGCGTACACTGCACTGAAAATTAGTGCGAATAGCGATTTATCAAAGTCGCTGATGTGTGCGCTGCGAATGGTGAACATATCTCTGTCGCAGGTATGTACGGCATATGATACGAATGCCATTTCGCGTACGGAACATACACTGATGACGATTTGTTCATCCGCGCGTCAGTTTGTCACATATCGTACAATTTTGCGAATGATAGCAGCGTATGTATGCGAATTGTATGCTGTATGCACACCTTGTCGCGCTGTTATACTCTGACGGTGATTATGCGAGCGTATGTGTTGCGACGGTAATTTCCGTGCACTCCGTCCGCTGTTTATTCCGCAGCGAGTGTAGTTATGCGATATATGTCTTATATGTGCGTCTGCGGGCGCTTGTATGTATATGCGATCCGCCAACCTGTTGCAAACACAAAATACAGTATATCTCTATTTGCTGCACTGCACACTTAGGTTCTCGTTCGTCGCGTGGACGATTAGAAGAATGCCAATCTTAGGGATCGCTATGTAAGCGATATGAAATATGATATATGGCGCGGCTATTATTGAACGTTAACAGCTCGCGCAGCGTATGTGTGGGTATGAGTGCAGACGCTTCTCCAGAAGTGCTGCTGTAGCTCAATGCTACCTCATTTACGCCAATGCCCCGCACCTCTCAGGTGCTACCAAAATTGGGTTGTGAACCCGAGGCATTGGGTGAACAACAGTATCGGCTGATCGAATAAGCCATGTGATACCCGCATGCTTGTCCAATTCATGCTTGAAGCGAAGATGAGTCTTCTCAGAACACTTCGGTTCTTCAAGACTAATCTTGCTTTGCCATCTTGATGCCAATACCTGGCCTCTCGATGACAAGTGTCACTCAAGGTGAGTGGATGACAGATGGTATGACTGTACATGTCATAGTCGACCGTACTGACGACTGTATGTCATTATAATATATGACATGACATGACACGACATGACATGACATGACATGGTATGACATGTATGACAGGTATGCCACGTATGACATGTATGACACATATGTCATCGGTCATAACCCTGACACTATTTGAGCCAAAATAGGCCTATAATGCAGAAAACATCCCGAAAACAACGGTTTTCGGCCCATATTTCTCAAAAATGTATATCTTTTTTCAAAAACAGACTTTTGTGTGGGCCTTGGAATTGTTGTGGTGGGGTAAGTCAACCTTCAAAACTTCGAAAACGTAACATTAAACCGTAGGCGTAAGGCTATTTGAGCCAAAATATGCCCAAAATGCAGAAAACATCCCGAAAACAACGGTTTTCGGCCCATATTTCTCAAAAAATATATATTTTTTCAAAAACAGACTTTTGTGTGGGCCCTGGAATTGTTGTGGTGGGGTAATGCAACCTTCAAAACTTCGCAAACATAACATTAAACCGTAGGCGTAAGGCTATTTGAGCCAAAATAGGCCTAAAATGCAGAAAACAGCCCGAAAACAACGGTTTTCGGCCCATATTTCTCAAAAGAAAAAATCAAAAACAGACTTTTGTGTGGGCCTTGGAATTGTTGTGGTGGGGTAATGCAACCTTCAAAACTTCGCAAACATAACATTTAACCGTAGGCGTAAGGTTATTTGAGCCAAAAAAAAGGCCTAAATGCACAAAACATCCCGAAAACAACGGTTTTCGGCCCATATTTCTCAAAAAAAAAAAAAAAGTCTTTTGTGTGTGTCTTAGAATTCATCCCTTGAATTCCCGTGACTTTTAAAACTTCCTAACGCTGAATTATGCATGTGACCACTATGTGACGGCATAGGGAAATGCGACGGCTCGCTCCCCATCCAGTGCCAGGCTCGTGACCTTTTTGAGTTTCTCGTAGCCCTCCACGGAGATGGTGCCCGCGACACCGGCTTTGCACCATTACTGGAATGTACCACCCCGAAGCAGCAGGGCATGAATGCAGCCATGCAGCTGGGGAATAACTCCGCCAGACTGCTCCTGGTGTACAATGCTGGAAGCGACACCCTGACTGTCATTCCTATAGTTAGGGTGTATGACTGTCACCGGTCCCGGAACCCTAGACCCCGAACATATAACGGGAAGACTTCGTCTTATTCGAGCCCCTTATTATTATGATTATCTGACTCACCGAATATACAGTCCACCTGATATTTTCAGCAGGTTTGGTCCCACGCACTCTTAATTTTACACTGCGACATTGGCCATGATTGGCTAAACACCGACGCTTGAGATGGGGTGAGGGACCCGCGTTAGAGAGGTTTTCGGTATGGGCGGTATGGCTCAGTTACGGACGCGCGGTTGATTGGACATGATTGGGACGCGCGTTATGGCATCTTATTTTCCGTGCAGTATCGTTGGGCTGGATTTTGTTGTTTCTGGTCACTAGTACATCGTCCGGCATTGATCACGCCCTTTCGTCCCACACGACCGCTTATTATTTGCTGTCTCCCCGATTTATGCTCGACGACCCGCCACGACTCGCAAGCCGTCGCCCAAACCGTTAGCCTCGCCTCGCATTCACCTCACCTTGTCTCTGTAGTCATTTCATCATGGGCACTTCTACGAGATCTCACACCGCGGCCGCACGCCTCTCCCTGGTTACCATTTTCGACGATGCCGCAGCCAGACATGCGACTACAACAGCCACTCCTACGGTTGCGGCTGCGCCGGCTGCCCAATTGGCGGGGGCCATGTTCCTCGACGCGGTCAGACGTCTGGCGAAGGAGTCAAGAAGGTGTACGAGGACAAACATGGACGTTTTGATGGTACGGAATCGAACTTCAGCTCCGTTTTCGCCCGTCTGGTTCTGGCGCTACGGGACATTTTCGTCACTGAGGAGGCCGCGTTTTCTTCTCTGTTCGACCTGGAAGATGCCACGCTGTCCGTTCGCGCCGAGGCGAACAAGCTACTGTTTTCGACACTGGAGTACATCATCGCTCCGGCGTCGCCCGCGGCAGACTGGATGGAGTCTTCGGCGGAGGCACACCCATTTGATGGGAAGCGGGTGTTGCTGGAGATCGCCAGGATGCTTCTGGATTCCGGCGGACCCTTTCAGGGCACCGCAGAGCGCAGACCTTCTGGCCATCAAGATCACCCAGTTCGACCCGTCGCGGGCTATCGCCGCCTTCAACGCCGCTCTTCGGTCTGCTCGACGAAAGAGCACCCTCGACGACATGGAGGTCAAGTCCCTCTTCATCAAGGCCCTCGACCCCATTTTCTTTGCCCCGGTTGTCAACCGGCTCCCGGTTGCACGACCAGCGTGCGGCGGAGTCCCTTGCCACCATTCAGCAATGGACCCGTGAGTGCTACGCCCAAAACGGGACGGACTCGCACGTCCCGGCTGCTGCGCGGAAGTACTCCGCCCTCGCCCTGACTGGACGGCACGACGACGAAGACTTCAAGACCATCTTCAGCGAGCTCCGTGACCAGCTCTTCGACATGAAGAAGGAGATCAAGGCCCTTCACCACCGTATCGACGACACCAAGGGTTTCACGACCCGCAACGACAAGCAGAACGCCATCGGACGAGGTGGGCATGGTGACGGCAACCGCTTCGCTGCGACGCCACTTCCCGAGCACGGCAACCGTTCCCGCAGTACTTCCGTGGGAAGCCTTCGAAGAAGGTGGCTTTCCACAAACCCACCGGTACGTTCGTTCCATTGTGCGGGAACCCTACAACATGCTCCGCTACGGCGGAGAAGCATTGGCATCGGGACTGCCCGAACGGCGGGCCACGTGGACATGTTGGAGCGCACGGCTTCAGCGTTGCGGACAGCGAGCATGACGTCTTCGCCACGCTGTTTCAGAACGCCATGGACAGCAACGACCCCGCTCGTTTCGACGCCGTCTGCTACATTGCAGACGGCAAGCCGGAGCTCTACGACACCGTCTCCGCCTTCTCCTTCGCTGTCGCCGAGGAGCGGGTGCCCGACACCATCGACGAGTATCTGGGGTGCTGCCAGCCCGCTGACACCCGCTTCGGGGTCTGCGCGGTTGGTGGTGCTATGCACGTAAACAACTTCAAGGTCCACGACAAGGTCCATGCCGACGCTCTGGTCATGCCACCGCCGTCAGCGCCACCTACCGCTCCGCAGTCGGTGGTGTCCGACGAGGAGATGTACCCCGTCAGCGCGTTGCACGCACACGAGCCGCACGTGTCCTTCATGGACAAGTTCGCGGTCAATTTGGACCTGACTGGGCCGGAGCCGACCCTTGCGATGCACTGCATGGGGTCCGTTGCGCCCGTGGACTCTGTTTCAGTGACAGCGGAGGACTCCGACGATGACGACGAGGATCTTCCGCCACCACGGCAGACCTTGGGATGCGGCAGACCGCCGATGGGTTTTGGGTTCTCCGCCCTTACATCCCTCGCAGTCTGCATGTTATTCCTTGTTTGTGCAGCTGCTGTGCCTACCCAAAATCACTCCACGCATGAATCATCGGCAACACCGGAGCACATCGGCGACGAGGTCGGTGGTGCTGGTGTGCTATCACCCACGGCCGTCCCGCCGGCGCTCTATTGGCGGCCGGAGGGATGGTACCCCAACGACCGTGGAGATTACCTCGGCTCCCTTTGGACATGGCACCCGGGTCCCTCGCAACCGCCCGTAGCGGCTCCGACTCTTCCCGTGCCGCCCTCACCGGGTGGTGCTCCACCGTCACCGGACTATGTACCACCCACCTCAGACGGGGAGGACGAGGATGAGCCTTCTTCTTCAATCGAGCACGGGACCCGACTGGTTGCACACGGTGCAACTGACTACGGCAACATCGGCACTTTCTCATTTTGCTCTACGCATGATTTGTCAGACAGTGGTACCGGCTCTTCTGGGTGCTGTAACAGTGGTACCGGCTCTCCCGGGCACTATCGACGTGGCTAGGGCTGACGGGATCGGACTAGCCTGCCTACATATCGAGATGCTGTTGGTTCAGGTTGCCCCAAGATGGGCTTAGTTTAGGGCTTTAACTGTATCTGTAATCTGCAGTGTGCGCCGCTAGGTGCTAGTTTCAGGAGTTACCCTGCTGCCAGAAAGGACAGGTTCTTCTGTAGGATGCTTATTTCCACCGAAGCTGAGTAGGTGTTTGTTTCAGTTCCGTGACCACCTAGTTTGTCAGTCACCACCATAGGTGGTGTGCTGGAAGCGACACCCTGACTGTCATTCCTATAGTTAGGGTGTATGACTGTCACCGGTCCCGGAACCCTAGACCCCGAACATATAACGGGAAGACTTCGTGATATTCGCCCCTTACGATTCTGATTATCTGACTCAACGAATATACAGTCCAGCTGATATATTCAGTATACAGCTTGTCGTCACAGAATGCGGCTTCAGCCTCGGGCTTGCTCTCGCCCAGCTTGCGCAGGTGGTGCTCTGCGATCTCGTGGTCCTCCTGGTCAAGGAACCCGTCCTCTGAATCGCTGTCGTCACCGTCAGTCAGATCTGGCAGGTCATCTCCTTCGTCCAGGCAATCTTCCTGAGCGCCCCCGACGTCCAGTGCTAGGCTCGCTGTGGTGTCGATCTCGTCGATGGCAGCGAGCACCTTGCTGATCTTTTTGCTGTTCAGCATCCCTTGCTGGTGCATCACTGCAGCGATTTGCGTGAGGGCCCTGAAGGATGAGGTTAGCAACGCAGATAGGAGGGACATCTGCTTCTCCAGGTGGTTTGCAGGCCTTGCAGACCTGAGGGGATTTCCCTCCTGGTGCTCCTCTGGCGTCATTGGTGTGAAACCCTGCATATTCTTGGTCGAGCACAGGGACACGTGCACGTGTGGCTACTGCCCAAATTCAAAGTCCTCTCACAAGGACTAGTGCGTAATGGTGATATTGGTTACGAAATCAACTATTTCAAACATAATTATACGACAATCACGCATCATATTTATGAGTTAAATGAATTTATTTTCCTATTTGGACAACCCATAGGTGCCCTTAGTTGCATTTTTAGATGGCACGCTTCGAGGGCATGTTTTTGCGAAAGTCGTCGTAAAAACGGTGGTCCTTCCACAAGGACCATCACCTTATAGCATTTTGGATGCCGCATGGGGGCCTCTTAGTAGTGCTCATGGTGATATATCTTGATTTTATGACCAAATATGAAATCTTAGTGGGATAGTTCGGTCTCTAGACGACCTTTCCGCTCCATTGCAACATGGCGCATGCCGAGCCCCAAGCGAATCCCCAAATATTCGAATTTTACACTTCAGAAATTGCTGCTTGGCCATCTTAGATCATTAATTCCGTCGCATGATTCGATGTTTGGATGATGTAAATCTGTCAGAAATTCACAATGTGTATATAGTTGAAGTTTTAATGTGTCGTATACAGCAAGGGCGTTAGTTATGCTTTCCCAAGCGAGCATTTCGTTGTGACCGTCGGACTACATGTCATCACCGAAATGCTCGCATCAAAATTCTCGAAAAATGTACGGGTGAAATCATACATGAAAAACAACCAATATACGCATTCCAACCAGGTCTATCGCCCAAATATCATCGGAACATCAATGTTGGGTTGATATGATCGCATCCACGCTGGTCTAGTCATGATATGCCATTGGTGAAAAAAATAGATAAGACGAGGCACAATTTTGACAGATTTTGAAAGTTCAAAAAGCTATGTTTTGAAAATTCCGAGGCTAGTAATCTTAAATGCAGTTGGCATGGATATATTACGCGGATATATACAGAACCATCCATCGAAGTACGTACTTAATATAGGACCCATACTAACTAACTTTCATGGGATACGCATCTGGAATCAAGATTATACGGCCAAATGAATTATTTGAAAATTGGTCCTTGTGGGAGGACCGAAAGGCGTTCTTGGTCCTCCCACAAGGACTGCGGGGCAGTAGCCACGTGGCCCTGTGCTGCCGAGAGGGGCTCTTCACCACCCTCGAATTCTGCCCGGATGGCGGCCCTCGAACCGACCTCCTCTTCGTCATCACTCAAACCCCTTGCTGAGGCTGAGGAGCTGCTAACTCTGGACTTGATGGCGTCCATGTCCTGGGCAATCTTGTCCTTGATCTCCTTTGCTAGGGCCGCGAACTGCTTGTTCATGTCTGGCTGCTGGTCAGCGACGTTGGCGCTCACCAAACCCTTCTGTTCGTCGGTCATGGTGCTCCACTCCTTGGTGGTGATGCCGAAAAGGTTGCGAGGAAATCGGTGCTTCACGTGGTAGTTCCTCATCTGCGCGTTCTGCCGCACCTCTGGACGCGGAGAGTTGATCCGTGTGGCAGCATAGTCCTCTGGACACCCGGAGCTATTGCTGGGATGCTGGCCACCCAGCAATCATTTGGCCTCCTCGAGTGAGGATAGCCCCCGTTGCAGTAGAGACAAGGTGTCTTGTCCTTGGGTGCATAATCACTCGGGGGTGGCACTTGCTTGTTGCCACCAGTGCCAGCGACCCCTTTCGCTTCCGCCTGCGCTGCAACTCTCTTCTGGTACTTCGCCTGCTTCTGTGATGACTCACCAGTCCTTCCGCCCTCCGGAGAACCCTGCTGCTTCGCCTTCGACGGCTTCTTCTTGGCAGCGATCTTCTTCGCTTCTGCTGCTTTGATGGAGGTAACCACAGCGCTTAAGTCAATCCCGAACTGCTTGAGCTCGTAGACAGAGTAGGGGCATGACTGCCTCCTCAGACGGTCCTGCACGATGGACAAGCTCCACTCTTCGACTTCGTCCTTGATCTTGTCCTGAACTCGAACGATGTTCTCCAGGTCCTTCCACTCAAGGTCTCCTTTGCATGCGGGGAACTGAGCGCGCAAGTTCTCGTTCAACCCGGTCTTTGAAGAGCTTGATCCTGAAGAGGGAGACGCACTCCTCTATGGCTCTTCTCCTCATGTCACCAGTCACCGTGTCCTTGGTAGATGACAAGAGTATGAACCTCTTCTCGCATGATCTGACGAACGTGACGCCGTCCTGCTGCTCAGTTTGGGGCACTGCCTTGAGCATGGCATTCGTCTCCTTGGTGCCCCTCATGAGAAACCTCTTGTTGAGCTCGTAGACGAACTTCATCAAGGCCCAGCAATACATAGTGCTCTCTTTCCCGTCGCACCCAGTGAGTCCAGTCAACGAGTTCCCATCGCGCAGGTACTCGTCTGACACTTCTCCATCCTCGTCCTCATCAGTGGCCGGTCTAGCCACCACCCATGTAGCATCCCGGTCCATCATATGAAAAGGCTGGCCCGCACAGTTCACCGCCCCATCTGCTGCTGCATGCTCCTCCGTGCTCTTCAGGAACCAAACGAACCTGGAGGCTACCTTGCCGTTCCGGTCCAGTGGTTCCATTAGCCAAGAATACGCCTCTGGAGGGGTTCCAGAATTACTGCCAACTGATTGCAGGAAGCTGGGGATGTCCTCGTACATTCCTTGCCAGTCAGGTTGGCTGTTATTTTTGTAGTTCCTCTTCTCCTCAGGGGTGGCCTTCAGCATCATTGGGCTATTCAGTCTTCCGAACACTGCTGCGGTGTGCTCTCTGCTTGCCGGTGCAGTACCTAGAGAGAGCCAGGTTGAATTCTTCCATGTCGTCCTCTTTGCTCCCGGTGTCGTGGGGCCGCTGTGAAGTGGAACCCTCCTCGCGAGTGGTTCCCTCTGCTTGCATATCTAATTCCATGTACCAAAAGATGTCTTCACCCAAAGGCTGGAATTTCTGTGTTTTCCTTCTGGGGTCCCTTTCAGCCAACTCACTGCCGCTGTCTGAATGCCCGTTTTCTTCCTCGCTGTTCTGCTCGATGTCCCCTTTGCCAGATTCTTCGCCCGTTACCCCACCGCCGCTCTGCTCGATGTCACCCTCGCCTAGTTCTTCGTGTCGCCGGGGACTTGCAGTTGGTGGTAATTTATCAAAACCCGCTGTTGGAGATGTCACTGCAGGTTCCTCCTGATCTTTATCTCTCTGGCTTGCCTCGGAGCTGCGCTGTGATGCTGCCCGAGTGAACCGCTTAGTAGGTCTGTCCGCCAGTTCTGCTCGCTGACGCTGGTCAAGTCGCTGTAGAGAGGCTCATTATATTGTTTTGAAAAAGAGTTCGAAAGTGGTTCTACTTTCACGACTGCACTGCAACGCACATCGAAATACTTCAAGGACACCAGCAAGGCTCCTCAATGCTTTTTAAGTGCACAAATATATTCGTTATAATGAATCCACTGAGAGCACTTCTGTCTGGGCAAAACAATAATGCGCCTCTAAAAGTCTCCTACTGCCGCCTGCGTTACTTATCTTGCAATGTCCCCTCATGGCTTGATACCTCTTCTTTCCTCCAATCACACTGCTGCGTGTCACTGATGGTATCTCTGTCAAACCAACGGCTCGGCCCCGAGCCGATTCTCCTCCTTCTGCTCTTCGTATCTTTGCCAGTTCTCCTCGAAAATAGCCAAGGTCGCGTCATAACCAACACCGCTGTCACACCTCTGTCACAAAGCTGTCACGTCACCCAGTTGAACTCGGGTCGCGCAAGTAACAGTCGAGAGAGCACTGGTCGTGACATTATTTATCGGGGTATCCGTTTATAATAAAAAAAGACTTCGAGTTGCCGTTTGGATCCCGCAAACCCTGCTTTAAGTTTCTCGTTTGAGTAGGTATATATATCACTGGCTGCTGGGTGATATATTTAACATATGCGATGACACATGGCATCTAGTTATGTGACACACATGCACTGCAGTACCACCCTAGCCAACCGAGCTACCCAATAATAACGTATGGATGTTATGTGACACACATGCATTGCAATATCACCCTAGCCACCCGAGCTACCCAATAACCACGTATGTAGACGTGCAGAGCCCGTCAAGGATCTTGGACCACACGCGAAACAAAGATCTGACTGAAATACCCTGCCAACAATCTACGATTATTGCACGACGCATGCCAAGCTCCGAAATGGAAGAAATAGCGTCATCCACGAACCAGCTTTACGTGAATAGTCACCTTACACCGAAGTGACATCAAGACATCTTCGCTGGACCACCCACTTGGAATAACTCGGCGGCGAACTTTACAGTTCATGCATTTTGTAGACTCCTTATGTTGTGCGCGTGCACGGCTAGATTCACGATGCGCTGCGAGGAGTTTTGGTATATTTTGCATATCTGTATTTTGGTTTCGCACTCCTCAAAAACGTATTCTGTATTGCATTATTCAAATTACAGTAATTTGTATCGCATTATTCAAACGTTGCGGTAATCTGTATTGCAGAATACATATTAATGCATCGCAAACGACACGATACTAGTTAATATTCGATATCATGCATTTACAGATTTCAGGAGTTTTTTTTATGTAGAGCTACTCTGAGGAGCTCTGCAGAATAACTCCTTGCGGAATGAACCCTTGTGGAAGTTCCACGTCAGCACATGCGGTCGAGACTACTACTTTCACGAAATGCCCATGCGCGTAGTTATGGTCCTTACTATGCACGATGGCACATTGGATGTGCATTATTATGGAGTTCGCCACATACAAAAATCGTATTGATGAAGCACCATCTGTAGGAGGCTACACTCCTGCTTCTTTTCTTCTTTACACTTTCGGACTTATCTTATTCTAACTATTATTAAACGACCGCACGAGGTATGATTTCGATACTACGGCGGTCCACTATCCGGCCGGAATAGGATTTCGACGCTATTCACTTCAAGTATGCTTTCAATGTATATATGCTTTCAATACAAATATACGGCGGTTACGGTTTCGTACTTTTTATGTTACACTTATCTCAGTTCAGTTCTCATTCCCGAAACTGGTTACACTTAGAGTTCTTATACATTCATGAACTCTCTCCATAACTCAACTGTACTGAGTACTCCGTACAACAGACTAGGCACCTCACATCAACATCATTCTGATCGGTCCTACTGTACTCCATACTGAGTACTCTTATAGTTGTAGTTGCTTTTTGTACTTAGCCGTTTTTCTTGCTCTTGTGTTTGCCTCCTAGCACAACTCCCCCAGGGAAGGTCACGTCCACGCTGACCACGTTGGACCGGTAAAGTTTTTATACAGATCTTCTACTGTTGCTCAGGATGATTATACAGGTCTCAGCCGCCTGTTATCTGGGATGACATTACACTTCCCATGACACACACCGCAGTAAGGAGATCAACCTCTTTAAGCACAAGGGTCGGCCTCTCACCGGTATGCCATCTGCACTACCAGGCTTCCCCAAGGCTCGAGATCTCACATCCATTACCGCGCTCAAGGTTTCAAACCTTCCAACTGAAGGACAACGGCCATGTACGGGAAATCTGGATGTATGTCTTCGAAGACTATTTCGGGTTGTTGAAGCTGTCCATCAAGACCCGCTCACAACCCGTCGCCAGCATGATGAAAGGACTGGAGTTGCGGCGAACGGTTTCCATGGTTGCTGGCATCAAGCGAATGCATCGAAGTGGTCGAGCTCCCCATTATCGACCTCCTGCAAAGCAGAACATCTTTACAACGAAATCAAGCACTGTGCGGCCAACCGCTGGTGAGCACATCCCTAAGTATCATGTGTGCCATGCATGTTAGTCTTTCCATGCGTGTGGATGCTTTGTAAGTACGTGTGCACGAAGTCGTTCACACGTGTGGCCAGCGATCCATACGCACGGACGGTACTTTACTATTGTCCGTTTGGTCAATACCACCTGTCCAAGCGCGTGGACGAAGAGCCCACCGTGCGGACGACGCCGTCCACACGTGTGGAATACCTGTCCGTACGTACGGATGGGTTTTCACTATTGTCCGTTTTTTTTTCTCTTCAGTCTTCTTGTGAGACAACTAATTCACTTGCGCGGCGTCAATCGCAACAGATGACAGAGAAAAGATTCAAGTCTACCTTCGTACCGAGTTCCCCGAGTACGACACTCTGTGCAAAAAGTTCGACGACACACTCGACTCATTCAACAGGTACCAACTTATGTGCATGTCTGTAAATTGTGCGAACGCCATGTGGACGGCGTACGGACGGCGTACGGTCACCGTATGACAACGTACGGAACATTGAGTCCACCCGTGTGTACTTGCGAATGCAGGAACGTTGGACAACGGAATCGTCGCAACCGACGGGCGGGTCGTCGAAGGCCGATGACGAATGACGTGGTTCCGGTGTTTCTACAACCAGACACGTGGAGAAGGTGCCCAAGAACTTTGCAGATTCAGCCTTTCACCGAGGAGGAGCAGACCTTCGCCTTAGCAGGGATCGCCCCGTGGACGGAGTATCCTAGCATCAATATTGGGCGTGAAGATTTCCGAGTGCACGACAGCGACATTGGTTTGAAGAGTTGTCAACGGTATTTCAAGAGCATTTTTCGAAGTCCAGGAGTGCCAACTCCAGCTCAACTTCTTACAGGCGAGATACCGGACGATGACGTTGAAGATAGGTATGGGGAAATCATGAAGATCGTCAAGCTTGATCTTCCCGGTCACGAGATCTTTCTGTCGAAGGCCCGTTGGTACCCAAAGGCGGCTGCGCTTGCGGACGACATCAGCAAGAACATTTACCTGCGCAAAGACATGCCATGGGACGTGTCTCAGCCATTCGTTCGCGCAAACAGCATTGAGAATCAAGTGGTAATTCAGGATGTTCCTTTCATGCCGGCTTGGCTTGCCCGGTACAAAGGAAATGTTGTCCCTTTGGCCATTCGACGACGAAGTGATTGCTTGCAAGTTGTGTTGGATCGCAAGGCGGATTTCTTCCGTGAAATCGATGATAACATTAGTAGCGAGGATGACCGTAGTAGTTCATCTGATTCAGATGATTGCGGATTATTCTTGCCAGGAAGCAGGTACACCAAGGCACAATCACAACACACATGGGACTAGCAATATTTTATATACAAATCAAATATTGATATACCGTCTGCGAAGATGTGTTCCAGTACTCCTGGTCACAGCGGTCTGCTAGTCAGACATCAGGCAAGGGTCCCATGTCTCTGTGTCTCTGTACCAACAACTCTCGAGTCTGTCTCATCTCTCAATCTCACAACTAGCCAAGTGTCTGAACTGTGGCTCTAAGCAGTGGTGACACAAGGCAGCTTCTGTGCAGCTGCTCAGCAGCTGCTGGGCTCCAGCTTGGCGCGGCTTCAGGCTTCAGCCAAGACCTGGGGGACAAAGAAGCTTCCTCTCACCCAAACCCCACCACGCTCAAACCCAGAGTCACACAACAGGACCAGGGAGGGATGGCGGGAGAAAAAAGAGCAAAAACCGTGCTTTTGGCACGTGTGGGCTCGAAGTGAGAAAACTGTTTCACTGATCCTAGTGAAACTGTTTTAAGCACTGTCGCACAACTCTCGGCAGTTGGCCGAGGCTCGATCGGGCCACGTGGCGGCCGATCGGAAAGTGTCAGTTTGAAATCCCAAAACAGATCAAGCAAGTGCCTCGTATGACTCGGGCATATGATGCGGGCAAACTGACACGCAGTGACGGGTCTCCGTCCGAAACCGTCGCGGGCGACACGACTGTCGCGCTCACTCGTCGCTACGGGATCTGTCGCACAGAAAATCTGATGCACAAAAAAATCCCAGGCGACATCGACGGGAGGGGGGTGTACTCTGCTACCTTCGAATAACCGAAATTATAGTGCCGATAATTTTGGATTATTCTTGCCAGGAAGCAGGTACACCAAGGCACAATCACAACACACATGGGACTAGCAATATTTTATATACAAATCAAATATTGATATACCGTCTGCGAAGATGTGTTCCAGTACTCCTGGTCACAGCGGTCTGCTAGTCAGACATCAACCAATTTGGCGCAAATTTCTAAAAAATTGATGAAAATTTTGCGATTTTTGCATTTTCCCATACTTAAGATTAAAATTTTCGCGCCTGCGGCGGGCATTTTGTAGTTCGGACCGGGCGGGCCGAAGACGGGCCGAAAGAATTTTGGATTTGGGGCCGTACCAGCTCAACGGAAGAGATATCTTCCCTGATTTCCACATGTTGCCTGGCTGTGCCGAGGCTAGAGCCACTGCTCTGTTCGATGGATTACCCAGGTTCTCACCTGCTGCCTGGTCTCGCCGAGGCTGGAGCCACTGCTTTTCTCGAAACTCTCCGACGCTCTCAATCGCTAAGACCACTCGCGTCAGACTCCCATCCGCCCTCGGGTATGATCGTCACTTCGGCTAGAAGGGTCTGGAGCCGTCTGCGGCGCCCTTTTAATCGGGTAGGGCCAAGGCTGGGGAAGAAATCAAAGCAGTTTTCAGCTGTCTAAATGCTGCTTTTTCATTCTCGCCCCAGGTCCATTCCACGCCGGAATTGGTGAGGCGGGTCAGCGGGTACGCGAGGTCTGCGAAGTTTTGGATGTACCTTCGGTAGAAGCCACACATGCCCAGGAACTGTCGCACGTGTGTGACAGTCTCTAGGTCTGGCCAATCGCGCACCGACGCGACCTTATCCTGCTGTGGGCGACATCCATCCCGATCCACCACGTGCCCTAGGAACCGGACTGCTCGTTTGCACAGTTTGACTTTTGACTTCTTAAGATAGACGGAATTCTTTCGACACGCTTCCAAGACTTGGCGGAGGTGGTCGAGATGTACCTCGTGGGCGCTCTTACCCGGAACCTCAGCTGAGAAAATCATGATGTCATCTACAAAAACCCTGCAAAAGGGTAGGTGCCCGAGATACTGGGTCATCATCCTTTGCCAGGTGCTTGGGGAGTTTGACAATCCCATAGGCATGACCAACCACTCGTACGCTCCAAAGTGCGTAGTCATTGCAGTCTTCTCCACGTCATCCGCTCCCATAGGGACCTGCCAAAATCTCCAAAGGGCATCCATCGTAGAGAAGACGGTAGCCCCTTGTAGGTCATCTAAGAGACTCTGCACATCCGGAAGGGGGTACTTATCCTTGATCGTGATCTCATTGATCTGTCTGTAGTCAATGACTAGACGCAGCTCCTTGGGGTTACTTGGCTTGGGGACCATCAACACGGGACAGCCCCACGGGGAGGCTGAGGGTCGTATGTACCCCTTGGTTAAGAGTTCGTCTAGCTGTTGCCGGAGTTGCCGCAACTCCTCCTGCGACAACTTGTATCCTCGCCGATGCAAGGGGTTCCCGTTCCAATCTGGCCGGAGCCGGATGCCGGCCTTGTACTCCCTTGACTGGACCGAGTCCGGCAGCTCTGTGCAAATGACATTCGCAAACTCCTTTTCCAGGTCCCTAAGCTGCTGCCAGATTTCTGGCGACACTGTCACGTCTATCTCGTCCTCCGGAGGTTCCGGGGGGGGCCTGATCTGTGGTCCGTGGAGCTGGCGGCGGGGTAGTGACTGGCGGAACGACCGGTGCCGGGGCTCTCGACTTCTGCTCCTGAGGGCTCGGAACGGTGGGGACCTCTGGTCCTGGCGGCTGCTCAGTGGAAGGACCACCTTCAGCACCAGGCTGGCCGACTGCTGCGACCTGGTCACGCCAACGCACTCGCTTACGCCGTGCTCGGGGTCGACGCTCCGCGACCAGACCTCGACCCTGTTGGAGCGCCGCGGCCGCGTGAGCGTGCCAGGTGGGTGGCCTCCCGGCCGCGTGATCCTCTATCGCCTGTCTACGCACCGCTGGCGGAAGCAATGCAAACGCCCCGTTCGCCTCCTGCTTGCTAGCGAAAACGCTGAGAGGGTCAGGATGATCCCCGGCCTCGTCAACCGTACTCGCAAAATTAATCCCTCCGGCCTAATACCCTCGACCACCGCCCCTACTACCTTCCGCAAATGACACGCCCCGTCCACGTCACTGTAGCCGGAATCGGAGCTGTCCGAAACCAACCCTCCCGGCTCCTGAGACTCCCCAGCTCCGTCCGGCACCGTTGTGCTGGGGCGCACGCTGGCTTCACTATCCTCGGACCCAGAAACACACTATTCGATGAAAATGATATTCTCATGTGAAAATGATATTGCCTTATTTACCTCATGATAAGATTAAAAAGCCGCATTTTAACAGTCAAGAACATGCAAGTGCAGGTTGTGCATTAGATTTAATGGTTTTTATGGTACAAAATTGAGGTCAAATGCACTTTTTCGAAATCTAGGAGGAGTGAAAACACAAAGAACTTTTGACTCAGAATCTATATACACGTTATACACATATTATTTACATGTTTTTTTTCGTCTTGCTTTACGCGTCCACTTCAGGTGCGACCGCTACCGCTACGCAATTATCAAAAGCTTCGTCTTCATCGGAATCATCCGATTCATTCAAGTCACCTAGGTCCTTGCGCGTGCGTTTGGATTGTTGTGCAAGCAAATCGACGACTATCTGCGCGTATTGCTCGTTTGGTATACTCCGTTCGGGGTCATTCGCATCCACATTCCATGCCAGCGCTATTTCATTCTTATCGAAAGTCTCGGTAGACGGTCGGTGCCCCGGTGGCGCTGCGAAAGCTCCTGGGTGACTCGCAAGCTGCTTGCCGAGGTGCTTCTTCTTGGTGTCGGTGTGCTTTTTGGGTTGGAAATAGCGATATAGCAGCTGTTGAGTTGACGGATAGCGCGCCTCCACCTTCACCAAGTACAACGGATCCGACCATTCGCTTCGCCTCAGTTGTACGCGGAAAGCGAACTTGTCGTTTTCAGATTCCACCGCGAGAGCCACTGCAAAGCTGCCGACTGTCATCTGGCCGTAGGTGACCTCCCACTGGGCGTTGTCCACGTACTGCTCTGCTCGCTTTTGGGCTCGACCTTGGTGTTTCCGTTTACCGTTGTACACTTCTATCGGCGCTCGATCAATTCGACGTTGGGTGCGCACCGGTATAGCGGGGACGGCGGCAGCCCCGGCAGCTTCTATCGCCAACGCGGGCGCCTCTATCAGTCGAACCAAGGTGGCATTGCGCTCGATGGCGATTTTCTCGGGATGCTGGAAGGGTATCGCGGGCGCTTGACATTCTCCACCAGCAGTTAGGTGGCGCTGTTTCTCGATGACATCCTCGCGCCAAAACCTTTCGTGCACGTCCGTGAGCTTTGTGCCCAAAATGTCCTTCAACGCCTGTAAGGTATGCTCAAGCTTTTCGATGCCTTCTTCGGTAAAAGGAATCGGCTTGATGTATCCAGGCCCCGCGACAGGGGGTGTAGAAACAAGCTTTGGCAATGATGGAGTCTCGGGTAACCATTTGGGTGAAATGGAATACTGTTTGTACCGCATGCCCACTTCGCCGTGCTCGTTCTTCTTGAACTTAAAAGCCTGCTGTGCCAAAATATTGTGGCAATCAATGCCGTGACCATCAAACCAGCAAGAGCTGAAGTCGAAGATCTTCTCGGTGTGCTCGCAGGTTACACCATGCGTAAAGCATTCTTGTGCGACCTTTATCATCTCGTCGAGCGTCCAAGCTTGCTTGCGTCGTAGACGCACGGAGAAGCGTGAAAACATCTGGTCAATGTTCTCGTGCGTATGTCCCACCAACAGAAAGTTGAGTTTCACCTTGCGAAAGACGTCCGTGTGAACCAGCCAAGCTGCGTATGCCAACATCAACTTGCTCTTGTTGGTGCTCACATTATCAAGCTGTACATAGAATACTTCCGGCATCGGGTATGAATTTTCCCCGTCCCCGTTGCGTCGATGCTCTTGAATGCGGAGGATATCCCGGTGCAAAACGTTGACAAGGAAGTTCGCATCGTCCTTGAAGTTGGCGTAGTTGAAATCCATGAAGCGGCCCACGTTCTCGAGCATGCTCCCCATGTTGTGCACGTCAAGGAAGTCCTTAGAGTCCAGATGTTTAGGGATACGTCGAAAGTGCGGCAGTCGGGTGGTCCACTGCGTCACGCCATCGATGATCGCCGAGGCATACTTATGCCAAGTTTTGTTCATGGCAATGCTCTTGGCCATATTCGCTTTACGACCATGTTTGTAGAACTTCTGGCGCTCCGCTCGCGCGATTGCATGATGTTTGTTGAGAGGCCCGTTGTATTGCGCTGTGCAAGATACACAAATTCGGGTCAGTGAACAAATTACATGAGCATATAAACACATCCCAAAGCTATTCAAGAATTTTCACCTTTTTGAGATTTGGTTAAGCCTTCCTTCAATAACCTGAAGGACGCGCAAACATCGCAGTGAGAAAATCGGTTCACCGATGGAATCTTGAGCCAAGAGCTGCAATCTTCGTCAAATACTTTGTAGAAGTAACTAAGAGAGATCTCCGCATCGTGAGAATGCTCTCCTCATTCTCACGCAAGCCCTCGATGTACTCGTCCCACAGCTCTTCGATGGTCAAACCATCCGAAAGGTGAATCTCGGCTTTGTCAGGTTGGGGTTGTCCGTATTCGTCGGCGTATTTCTTGATCCATGCGACGACCGACTCGCGTTTCATGGAAATCTTGTGGTTGTCCTCCTCGTACGTCAATCCATGAACAAACGTGTGTCGGCCCTCGAGCACGCGTGTCCGACAGTCGTGAAGATACCCGTAGCTGATGCCGTAAGCCATATAGTAGAACTTAACGCACACCTGTTACAAAACAAAAGACACCGTCACTCAAAAATTATTAACAAATTATCCAAGGAAACGCATAAGGGTTTTTATAGGTTGGCTGGATCTAAGACGCTTAGGAGACACCCCCAACACTGCACGTCTGCAGGCGGGACGGCCGTCGCATGCTCGTCAGCACTCTCCAACCACGCCTTAAATCTGCGCAACCTAGACCCTCAGTGGGAATCGAACCCACGAGTGCGAGGTTCATAGCCTAGCGCCGTACCAACTCGACCAATGTCGCGAATGTGTACAGATCGTAAAATTTGAAATTTATCATACAATATTCCACATTCCTGTGATGGACAATATTACACAATCTATCACAAGGTCCAAGAAAAATTTCGCTTTGGTCAGAGGCCGTTCATTAGCTAATGAACGGTTCCCGCAGCCAAAGTGTCTATGTGTGGGTCGCGCTTTGGCCAGAGGCCGTTCAATAGCTAATGAACGGTTCCCGCAGCCAAAGTGTCTATGTGTGAGTCGCGCTTTGGCCAGAGGCCGATCATTAGCTAATGAACGGTTCCCGCAGCCAAAGTGTCTATGTGTGAGTCGCGCTTTGGCCAGAGGCCGTTCATTAGCTAATGAACGGTTCCCGCAGCCAAAGTGTCTATGTGTGAGTCGCGCTTTGGCCAGAGGCCGTTCATTAGCTAATGAACGGTTCCCGCAGCCAAAGTGTCTATGTGTGAGTCGCGCTTTGGCCAGAGGCCGTTCATTAGCTAATGAACGGTTCCCGCAGCAAAGTGTCTATGTGTGAGTCGCGCTTTGGCCAGAGGCCGTTCATTAGCTAATGAACGGTTCCCGCAGCCAAAGTGTCTATGTGTGAGTCGCGCTTTGGCCAGAGGCCGTTCATTAGCTAATGAACGGTTCCCGCAGCCAAAGTGTCTATGTGTGAGTCGCGCTTTGGCCAGAGGCCGTTCAATAGCTAATGAACGGTTCCCGCAGCCAAAGTGTCTATGTGTGAGTCGCGCTTTGGCCAGAGGCCGTTCATTAGCTAATGAACGAGTTCAAAAATAAACATACCTGCTTCTTGGCCAAAAAGTATTTGAAGTCGAATTTATCTTCAGATCGAAAGCTATTTTTTAGCAAGTCCTTCACGAAGTATTCCTTCCTATCTTTTTGCGACATGCTGAAAATGTTTTCGCGAAAAGACTTAATATCTGTCGATGAGAAAGATAGACAGCAGTGCGACTTGCAATTGCACTTAATGGTTTCTGCCATTGATATACTGTCAGCCTGCAAACGTCGCTGCTTGATACTAATTACGCCTTCATATTTCTTCTTGCGTATGTCGGATTCGTACGGTTTGCGCACAACAATCTGCTTGTTTACTTCACCGTTCAAACACCGAAGAGTGTCTCCATTAAGCAAGTCTAAACTTGTCTCTGAAAATTCTGTATCAAGTCTGCTTTTTATCTCATTTAAGTCAATTTCGCGCAAAGCGCGTGTCCCGGAAACGCGTGAAGAATTAGAGCTAACTTCCGATCTAGACGTCAAAGGCGCGTTCCAAAGGACCATTTGCGTGTTTGCGCTCGGGGCTATGCTTGGAATTGGCTCCGGATCAAAGAAGTCAGCCCCTATTTCCATAGAATCTTCAATAACTATTCCCGGGCACGGTTTGCAGATAATCTCGCAACCCTCATCAAAAGGAATAGAAAGCATATTTTCGTCAAAATTAGCCGTCATTAGCTTATGAAGCCGTTTATTACGTTCTGAAAATGATATGGACTTGCGAGTCAACCGAGAATTTCTATCTTTTTGGATCGATCGATTCTCGATTTCAGCGCAAATGACACCAGGATATCTTCGAATCATATCCTTGATCTGAACAGACCGAATCAGGAAGCGACAGCAAATGTCATTTCTGACAAAAATTGTCATCGATGTTTGACATGTCATTTTTAGCCGACAGAAATGACTTACAATATTTTGCTAAAGTTACATCACTTTTTCAAAGTTCCTTCACACACACCCCTTTCACAGTTGACAGCCAATTTCTCTCATTTCAGTATGGCGACAGCAGAAACATTTCAAGCACTGAGAGGGATTTATGTTTTCCAAGACTATCTCCGCAAGAAGTGGAGCATTGTTAGAACGCTTCAAACCGACAGTCCTGCAGACACCTTGCAGTTGATAATCCACTCAGATGACCCGCAAGAGGAGGCTGAAGAAATGTTTTACAATTTTCCCCAAAACATCCCTACGACTGTAAATACAGAGGGTACCCTTCAATCGGAAAAACGCGTAGCGTATAGTATAATTGAAGGCCAGACTCCAATTTTGTATTTCGTCATTCTTAGGAACAACAAGCTGACTATAATCGAACTGGACAGCGCAAACTTTGAGGAAGCCCTGAGCCTTCCAAAGCACACAAATCGGCTTGCGGCTTATCAAAGTTTCAAAAAGAGGGCAGACGAAGAAGGAAAAAGCAAGGAATTCTTTCTAGCGAGCTATGTAAACGCGGCGTGGAAAGCGTCGATTACAGCTCCTTTCTGGCAAAACAAGAGGCCAGCGCCAGTGATTGATGACCTCGGCAGTAGTGGCGAAATACCTGTTTTACAGCCTTCGGTACGTCCCTTTCGCGCCTTGAGCCTGTACCGGGGCGGAAGGCGTTCATTAGCTAATGAACGCTTTCCGCCTCGAAACGCGCGCCTTGAGCCTGTACCGGGGTGGAAGGCGTTCATT
>LGRX02006022.1:3166-29197 GCA_001247695.2 Cymbomonas tetramitiformis
AGTGAAATAGTTATATATATTCACACAAATATATACCTATTTTCACCTGTTCTATCAGGTTATGGGTCCCACTTCACGTGAGTGGTGATTCCGGTTGGTTCGGCTCGCTTCGGTTCGTCCGATTCTACAAACCGTCAACACCGTTTTTTTTTACCGTCAACATCGCAGCATAATTTAACTGCGAACCGTATCAGCGGCAATTTTTCCGTCTCCGTTCCCTTTGCCGCTTCCGTTAACCGTGGTTTACCCTACCGACTGTGACTGGGAATCCGCGCGCCGTTCTTATCCGTCAGCGGTGTGAAGACATCTCCGTTACCGTCTTTGCCCGTTCGAGTACTCCGCCTACCGTTTGTGAATGGTGGTTTACTTTGCCGTTCAAATCCGTTCTTATCCGTTCCAACTTTTACCGTAATTCTGGCATCCTACTTCGTTCCAGGCATGTCTCCCCGACGTCCTTCAACACTCTGGCCAGCAGCGCCTCTGCTGCCGGGTAACTGGTTTACCGTATGACTTTTTTGACCTCACCGCCATGTTCCTCGTCAAAATCTACCCCAGTTTGACTTTTTCATCGTTCGATTTGGTTATTTTTGGCGAAGGTTACGTTTTCGTTTGGGAACCCTAAGTGTTGGGCTCCAGATTTTCCAGCTTACAGCGGCCATGGCTTCGTGTCGTCAGCGTTCGCGCATTTCTGCAGTTGACTCCGCGCTGCGGGTGATTCGACTACGAGAACTTACCCCTGGCTACGATCTGGTGGTGTCTGGTGGTGCTTATGCACCAGACACCAAAATCGAGTCCATCAACCACATCGTCGACATGAGCTTTGACCACTACGAGCTCACCCCGCGGCATCCTCCACTCTTCCCTCCACCCTGCGTGCCCCTTGGCCACTGCCTGGTGGTGTTTAGTGGTGTTGCAGCCCTCATCCCGCCGCTTTTCCTCTCTGCTTTCGCACTTATGTGCGGCAGAGTGGAGCCTCACCACATTTTCCACCTTCCACCTCCCTATCCCCTCTTCAGCGACGCATTCGCTCTGGTGGTGCCAGGCCGCTTTTGGCTTTGGCACCGCGTGGGCATTGGCTGATTCATCGTTTTCGTGGCGCTCGAGGACTTCTGCAATCGGGAACTCCGCCGCCGCCATTCCGCAATCACGTCGCGGCTTGTAGATGCTTGCCTTGATGTACAAAGACCGTAGAGCGGGACTAGCCCGCCTAGCCTGTTTATATGTCTCTTAGATGCCTAGGCAGCGCCCATGCACGGATGTGCTTCTAGCTGGGTTGAAAAAGGCCCCCTCGGCCTGGACACTAAATTGACATTGGGTTAGGACTTAGGGTTTTCCTTGCTCTCGCATGGCCACTCACACCTTCGGGGTGAGGTGGTGTCACGGGGAAGCTGAAATCTCCCCCCACTGTATGGGGGTCCAGCTTCTCCTAGTATCACCCCTTGCTGCGTGTGTCACTCACTGGTCGTGTGTCACCGTATGACACTCACCTGCTAGAAAGCTCACTCCCGTAATCCTTCTATTAGTTTTGTTATCACCGGTTTCACCATCACTGCCTTCTGAGTTCCTGTTGCAGTGAAATACTTATATATATATTCACACAAATATATACCTATTTTCACCTGTTCTATCACTCCCCCCCGTCCCCTATTATTGCTAGTTCGGTGTAAATTTTTGACTAACAACAAAACAATTACAAAATTCGTTTGGGAAACAGTTCTGACAATCGTGTACGATTGTCAGAACTGTGTATCGCGTGTTCATTAATAATTTATATATAGCCCGTATAGACCGAAAAACGTAGGCATGGTATGCTAAGGTACCATGAAAAATGATTTTTTATAATGAAAGGAATACTCTATATAGACACGGGGTGAGTGTAATGATCTACACATCACTGTGACTGTCGCGCATGGCATCATCCGTGAATGCCCAAAAAATATGAAACAAAAAATCCGCACAGGGTTACTGCCTGACTCACGTTTGACAATCGTATACGATTGTCAAGCTCTGTGGTTAGGTTCGTCTCTCTGACGCACGTTTGCCACTCGCATAGGACTGGGTTATGCCCCCTGAGTCCCTGGTTAGGGGGGGAGGGGGGAGTTAGTGTATATTCCTTAAGTATGAAGAAAAAATTTAAATTTTCTTAAGTATGGGAAAACGTAGGCGTCGACGCGGGCCGACGCGTTACACTCCTTAAGTATGGGCTTAAGTATGGGAGCCCTAATTTGCGAAATCTTAGAATGTTAAGAATGTTTGGGCCGTCCGTCCACTGTCCGTCCGTCCGTCCACCGCGGGACGGACAGTGGACGGACGGACGGACGTCTTTCGTGGACCAATATCATATCTCCGACTGAACGTGAAGGACCTCATCATGGAGTTCGAGAAGCAATTGGAAGCCGCCACTTCGACTCTCATGACGCTCAAGGACTCCGTCACAAAGAGCGACGAGCCCCTTTCGGGCTTTGTGGACTCGTCCCGTCGCCACCTGCAGCGTGACGGTAAGCGTGGTGTCTCTTTCCCACCCTCACGTTGGCGGGATGAGCGCAACAGGAGGGACGATGGGAAGTTTCATGGACGAGACAATCGCGTTGGCGCCTACGGCCGCAAGCATTTTCGCTTTGCCGCGCACCCGCTCAAGGGCGGCGGCAATTGGCGGCAAGACACCTACAAGAAGAATGCCGCCCACAACAAACGGAATATTCGCGAAAATGAGAGTGGGTTTACTCTCACTTTACTCTCATTTTTTGGGGTATCATTTTTTCGAGGTTTTTTCGTGGAACTAGCACATAAATATGATATACAAGTACCCCCACTAATCACCATGGCAGGTCAAGAACTTCATGTTTGAGAGAATCGGGGGGCAGAGCACTGTGAAGCAGACGGTGAAGCCTGGGGAAGGGAGGGACTGGGTTCTGGCTTCTTGGAACTTCTTCCGTTTGGTGGGAACGGTGGCACGGACCGAGACGGGGATCCTGTAAGAAGGACGAAGGAGGAGTGGCCGCGAAGACCAAGGGCAAGGGCAAGCGGGATGCCCCATATCCCTGTGAACTTGGCGGGAAAAGCGGCTCCAGACCGGGTCAAAAGGAAGCGGCAGGTACCCGCAAAATTTGCAAAACTTGTGGTGAAGACTCCTGCGAAACTCGCGGCCAAGGTAGCCGGAGGGCAGAAGGTAAGTCCGGCGGTCGGTTCTGCAGCCGCTTCAGATGCAACCCATACGCAAGAAGACGAGCCGGACGAGGAGGTTTTGAGTTGGGAAGGCGACGATATGGGAGAACAACTTGAAGCACTTGCAGTACTGTACCTGCCCAAGAAGATGAACAGTCCGAGGAAGAAGAAGAAGCTCCCCGCCCGAAAAAGAGACGCACGAGAAAAGAAAGGTTTAATAACGCGGTAAGTTCCAGAACGGGTTCTTGTATGGTTTGTTGCCTTATTTCGACTGCAGGATCGTTGTTTATGTGAAGTTGTGTGGTGCGCGACACCAGGCCAAAGAGCAAGCGGACGCTCTGGTGGTCCTGAAGAACCTGTTGACGGAGCAAAGCCTCCAGGATGCGCGGGCTCGTCCAGCACCACAGACATTGGAGGAGAAGCGCGACCTTCAAGAAATTGAGAACGCGCACCAGCTTCTTATGGCGCAAGAGTTGGCGGCCTAAACCGCCATAACTATTTTTGGTTTTGGTTGAAGTCAGTGTTTTCCATATAGCCGCCTCATACGAAGGCCGATTTGCGTTTTGAGCATACGACTTGAAGCGTATTTCAAAGGCGCACCGTACTGCATTGTTCAAATTTGAGCATGAAGTGAACATGCGATGTCACAAATGAATGTATATCTCACGCATTGCGGCGCTGAATTCGTATCCACTGTCCCGTGTAAACCCTAATCATGACCCTAGCATGTTTTGCATAACGCCTAGCTATGTGTTGAAGATGTAACGTGACCTAAATAGGGTTGAGTATGCGTATTTATACGCGCAAACAATGACCGTGTGTTGTGTCAAACGATTTTCACACTCTTCATCGTTCGATCTTGACAGCATGCGACAGTGTTGAGCAACATTGGGCACGCAGTTTGATGCGCATAAGGGAGACCTTTTCAAAACTGTTTTCAAAAGCATTTTTGGATTTTAGACGGCTTCGTAAATCAATTTTAGGTACCCTTGGGTCATATATGACCCAGGAAACGGTTTAAGGGTTAAGATGCAGCACGAGCTGCTGTACAAGGGTCTGGAGGAGGCCAAAGCGGCAGCAGAACTCGCGCGCGCGGAGGGGAAGCAGGCCTTGCTTGCCGGAGGAGCGCCATGCAGCGAGCAAACGCGAAGAGCTGCTGCGCCAAGACCAGGCGGACAGGTGCAAGGATTCCCAGGAGATCAACCTGAACCTCTTGAAACGGGCCTCCGAGACTGAGCAGCAGCATCGTCAAGGACTGGCGGACGTCGCCAGCAAGTTTGAGCAACAGTTCACAAAAGTTTGCGACGTACTCCAGGAGGGCCAGAAGGCGGAAAGGGCGATCGCGTCGGCTCACCACGAGTACCAGAAGCAGATAACCGGCGAGTTGCTGAAGGTACGTACACCAAAATACTGTTACGCCTAGCTTGTTTTTTCACACCACGTTCGTTCGTTTCTCATCACCAGGCATTTTTCGTTTTGCAGGGAATCATGGGTGCGTTACCGGCCGCGGGAAGCGGTTTCGGGCAGCGTGGACTGCCCACCTCACAAGCGATGGATGTGCAGGCAGCGGTGCCGGTAGGGGCTCCAAAGCTGCTTCCTGATAAGCATCAGGAGGCGGCAAAGGAAGCCCAGCAGATCCTCCTTGGGCTACAGCAGCCCACCTCGCCTGAAGGCCTGGCAGCCGCCCTGAAGCTGGATCAGTTCACCCAGCAGGCGGAGGGAGTTGAAGGAGCAGTGCCAGAACTTCATACCTTGTATGCCCGGGCTGTTGTCAGGATGCACAGGTCCTTGGTGGAGGGCATCCAAAACACCAAAACCTGAGCGCTTATGCGCATTACCCTAAGCGCTGACATGTGGATATGTAGAAATGTATATATGTAGATTGTAATAAGTGAAATAAAAGCTTCCTTGCAGTGTTCAAATAGCTTAAACTGTTTTTGGCAACACGCATATCCCCACGTTCATCACTCTGTGCGTGCAACTGGCATGGGCATAGCAAACCCTAAGTGTGGCATCCACCGTATCATACGTATGGGCTACAACATCTCCTTTCATGGCCGGGGGGAGGTTGCATGTTCTGTTTCCTAATAGAAAATTTTATCATTCAAAACATACAGCACAAAAAACTGCTTTAGGATCTCACAATGGTGAAATGTCCGGGATGTCAGTGATTTCAGTGATATACGGGCTGATCGTGACCGAAAATATCGAAAATATGCATCGGCAATCAGTGCTAAACATAAAATTTTTAGTATTTTCAGGTATCTTGTATTGGTATATATCGGTTTCAAGATGTTTAAAGTGAATCTTATTGCAAATCCGATTACTATATATTTTGGCTACTTGTCGATATTTTTGACAATCGTGGGCCACTCTTAGTGTGTTTTCGGCCATAAAACATGATTTTTTCATGCGTATTTCGTTTTAACCGTTGGTTCTGTCCCAAATGACACCTAAAGATGCCCAAACCAACATAAAAACATCCACTCTCACTTTACGCTCACTCTCATCTTTTACTCTCATTTTTGTGAATATTCCGTTAACATCTCGTTCCACGTGGCCTCCTCCGCCTTCATCCCTGAGTGTGCGCGTTGTCCTCCTGGACAATACAACGACTCCGCGAATTGCCCCACGGACGACATGGCGTGCGCGGAATGCGACTTGGTGACCGCCGACGAGAACGACGAGATTGTATCCGCGTTCCAAACCGCCTTCGACGCCCAGGACGACGCCACCTTCGCTCAACTTTGTGGCCAGCATGATCAACCCGTTGTTCGTCACGACGAGGAGCCTTTTACCTTCGCCGACGACAACAACATCGGCCTTCGGGCACAGTACGCACGTTTAATCCCTTCTCCGCCCTCTCTCCTTGCTGCCCGCGTGCACGAGGCGCGCACAGCTCTCCGTGAGCTAAAGCAGGTTGCCGGTGGTGCTGATTCCACATCACAGCACTTCCCCATGGTGCACTTCGGCTCGGCCACGCCCGCCGTGATCGACAAGACCATCGCGTGGAGCCTGGGCCGCAAGTGGAGATCGAGAACGGCGAGAACGCGCTAATCTTTCCGAAGCAGTTCATCGACAACGAGCCCCCCTTCGAACAGTCCTTCATGGACGGCATGCCTGTGAAATTGGGCTTCTTCGAGCCCGAGCCGCAGGTTTCAGTTAAATCCTTCACCCCCCTGCCTCCGTACATTTCTTCCACGCATGATTCAGCTAGCGTGGCTGACTCGGAGTCTGGCGACGCGAGCTTACATGTGGCCGCGCCACCACCCGCTCCGCGGGTTGGTGGTGCCCGGACACCGTCAATTAGCACAAGACTTTTCTCACAACAGCAACACTGCCGGCTCTGTTTATGTGTGTGAGCATGTCCTTCATCCACACCGTCACCGCCTCTGCACTTTGTAACATGGAGATTGCTCCGCGGTCGGTGGTGTACGGGCAGTACCCTGACTATCGGGGTTGCGCAGTGGACTTCTTCACTGACTCCGCCATTCTGGACTCTGGACCCGCTGACCCCGACGACATCTTCAATCTGGACTCTGGTTTTCCGGACTTTGACACTTTTTGCCTTCTGCAATCTGAACTTTGAGATTGACAACAACAACTTCTACAGTGAACTCTGCTTTTTGGACCACTTGCAAAGTGGCTAGAGTTGTTTTGATGATAGCTAGTAGCTTGCTAGATCAGTATTAGGCCAAGATGCCTTCCTGTGTGCACTGCTAGCTAGAGATTTGGGACCGCCCTGGCCAAGAGCACAGGCCCCCTATAGAAATTGTTTCCACCGCTTGAGATGGTGTGTTTTCGGACTGCAACAACCCTGCTCCACCCTAACTTTTCCTCCGTAATAGTCCAGGGTGGTGTGCTGGATGTGACACACCGTGTGTCACTTCCTGTTATCTGTACTAGTACTCGGTACAGTACGGGTGTCACAGGTTTAGGGTTTCTGGCATAAAGCCGAGACTATCTTATGTTTATGGACACTTATGCTAACCCGAAAGTGAAAGCATTCTGACAGTAGCTCAATATATAATCACAGCTATATATCTCACAGGATTAGCAGTTAGGTCTGTCAACCTGGCTCCTGCCCTAATTTATCTTACATTTTCTGACTCTCCTAGACCGTCACCACCCACCGTGTTGGGGTGGTGTGCTGAAATCTGTATAGGCAGCCCTGCGGACCGGGAGTCCCGGTGCAGGCCCCTATGACATATCACTGGGCCAAACTCTGGACTGCTGACTGATCGCTATAGGTTCGTGCTGTGACACACACTGTGACACACGCTGTGTCACAGGTAGGCTAGACTCCGAGACCGTCCGAGACCGTTCCGGGTATATCTAGCTTAGGGTTTATTTATCTTGAGAGGTTATCCACACACCGTTCGGGAGTTTCTGATATCTAGTGAACTAGGATATTCTAGTATGCCATGCAACCTACCGTAGCTTGGGATGAAACCCAACCACATCGCTATTGATGTCTAAGGATATGCATACATCGGTCACTTATACGCGTGTAAAGTTTGGGTCGCTTTAGATAAGGGTAAGGCATGGTTTGATTTTATTTGGGTATGCGGTGCAATTTCGCCCGCATGGAGTGTGGAAGTCTCGCAATAGCGAGCAATTATGCTATTTTGTGTGAAAAGCGAAAGGAAGGCAGAAAAATCTGAACCGATAGGATCCGATAAATCGAATCTCACGGCTCCGAGCATAGGACCATTTTTCTGCAGTCGAGTTTCCCGTATCGCGTTTGCCGTTTCGCGTATCGGTGTCACGCCACCGACTGTTTGTGTATCAGTATCGAGTATGGGGATTTGGGTACTGCTGTATCGTGTACTGTATGGTGTATCGTATGGGGATTTGAGATACTTTTTCTTTTGTGAGCATGTCCATGTGAGGTGAAGCTTGGGTTTATACAAATTATCCGTTCATTCTTCATACGAGAGTCTGAGTCCACAGCACTCTCGTCGGCACTTGACAGTTCCACTACCTACCGTTCTCATAGAACTAGAAGGAACTCCGAATTCGAAGTTATCTTGAGGAAATGGGTGATGAGATCAGAGAGCTCGCAGAATTTTTAACCCACGAAAAAGCTGAGGTGGGCTGGGAATCGAAACTGTAACGGCTTTTCATCTCACATTTTGGGGGCATCGCAGCTTTTCTCGCCGGAATTTCTGTATTGCTCACGTGTTCGGAACTCGCAGTTATTCTCTTTAAGTGTTTTCTGTAACCAGGTTCGCCTGCAAGCAGTGGAAATTGTTAGTGGACTTGCGGCATCTAATGACGGAGTACTTCAGGTATCGCAGCCGATATTCTGCCTGACAGCATCTCGAATAGGTACTAAGGTGGTGGCCATCCACCTACAAATTATCATGTTTGATAAATGTATTACCTGCAGTGATTAACGTAGCACATGTATTACACATATGGCACATGTGTATAGCAATAGATCGATAGGTATGTAAATATCAGATAACAATTAGCGTGCGACTTCAGGACCTCGGTACAACTGCTTGAGAATCTTTGGGCTGCTTTTAATATACATAATTCGGGTTCGGGGATGCTCCACACAGCTAGTCAAAGTGACCGACTTGATCATCCCTGGGTTACTTCGTCTATTGGGGGTGAGTTCTCGTTGTCGTCGACGTGGGTTTCGCCTCGGTTCGCTGCGTTCGATTTTGGCCACAGTATTGTCTGTTGCATATCAAACTCTGAAAACTGTACGTTTTCCCTCTCAGGGAAATGACCAAGAGGCCTCTGCCGCAGCCGCCACCCTGGTCAACTTGAGCGCCGTACGTTATCCCAAGCTGTATCCCATCTCCTTAGGGCCTGTTCAAGTTGATAGATTGTGTAGGAAGTTGTGCGTATCCCCATAGGAAATTCACCGTCCTCGTTGTTCCCCTCTTGCCTTGCCTGCAGGTGCCGCAGCACTCCGAAGCTATGATCGAAGGCGGCCTTATTGGACGAATAATGGAACTCTTGCGTAGCAAGGATTGTACACAGAAGAAACTGCTAGTATATCACTCGCCGCCACTTCCCCAAATATGTTGTGCTTACAAGATGGCCTGTCAACTCACGTTTCGTGACTTTCGTTATCGCCCTCGTTCGCGTCTTGAAGTATTTGTGACGTGCAACAAGTGCATGCAATGTTCAGCTGTGCTCACAGAGGCACCCATTTAGGCTCCAAGCAAGAACAAACCTCTCGACTTCTCACGTTTGAGCTTCTTAGGGCTCGGGCTTCTTACGTTGCTGGGGCTTCGTTTTGCCAGAGCATGGTCCTGTCCAACGTGACCACTGTGGACAAGGGCGCGCAGAGGCTATGCCAGGAAAACGAAGGCACCAAGGAAGGTCGTAAGCCCGAAGCTTGGCCGGATAGCGCGCGCGGCGCGAACTTACGCTTGTCGTTTTGGTGTCTAGCTAGCCGCAAGCTGAATACTCGGTTGACCCCACCCAAAAGCAAAGAGCTTTCTGTTTAGTAAGGTTATTGGGCTTGATCAAGAAGAAGGCACTTGCGCTGTACAGAGGGTATTGATCTGTCCCGCCGCCCAGCTGAGGACCGAGAGTTGACCTGTTGCAGGACTATGGCTCGCACACGTGCTGAGTTTATTCCTTTCTGAGCAAAACGATAGCGACGAGCTGGCCCATCTCGGAAACGCTCTATACAACGTGTGCCGCACTACCGTTGGTCGCAAGCTCCTGCTTGCCCCGGGCACGGGTTATGTCCGCGCGCTTTTGCCACAGTTGAAGGTGCATTGGGCCTGCTCTCCACAACGGCTCACCCTATCGCAACGCCTCGGGCAGAAGCACGCATTGTATCACAGCCGAAACACTGAGAAGGGCGTTGTCGGCACTTGAATACGGGGCAGTGGCGTTCCATGATCCACCGTTAGGGTTTGGGGCCCTTCGCACGACAGGAACCACTTTAGCAGGACCACTTAGTATCTCCTGAGACATCATCGTGATGTATTTTGCAGGCCGAACTCCCTGATCGGCGATTGGCTGCTGCCGAAACCATACGAAATTGTTGCTTGGACAAAGAGGTGACCCATCTGAACATGGCTGTTCCCCTCCTCAATATCTCAGCGACTTGTACTTTCATCCTGGAAGGCTAGGAGCTTCAAGCGAGTTTTGGCAGCCATGTTGAAGTCAGC
The DNA here is from genome assembly GCA_001247695.2 of Cymbomonas tetramitiformis. Classification (NCBI taxonomy): domain Eukaryota; kingdom Viridiplantae; phylum Chlorophyta; class Pyramimonadophyceae; order Pyramimonadales; family Pyramimonadaceae; genus Cymbomonas; species Cymbomonas tetramitiformis. The sequence continues at coordinate 13,477 of LGRX02006022.1, forward strand.
GTCTCCAGTCGTATATGCTGCCTCGTGCCCGCAAGAATCATGCAGCCCCTGTGCCGCGCGAACTCCCGTCAAACCGCTCCGAGGCAGCGGGGCGGGAACTCCCGTCAAACCGCTCCGAGGCAGCGGGGCGCGAACTCCCGTCAAACCGCTCCGAGGCAGCGGGGCGCGAACTCCCGTTAAACCGCTCCGAGGCAGCGGGGCGGGAACTCGCAGCGCTGTGAGCACAGCTGGACCAGCCAGGCCTTGGCACCCTGGTCGCTGGGTCTGGAGCTAGACCTAATAGGATATGCGGATACAGCCTTGTGCGCTAAAGTGCGAGGTGGCGAGCAGCCCAGGCTGAGTCAGGTGCGGTACACAGGATTAGATGCGGTATTGTCGGCTAGGGAATGATGGTGCAGTCTCGGCAGCCGAAAAACATTTGGTGAACTCGGTTGTATCAGCCTCGGTAGCCGAAAAGCTCTTGGTGAACCCGGTTGTCTCAAGTGGAAACTTGTTTTTGACCGTGACGCTGATCATCATCAGAGAAGTAGAGTAAGTGGACCAGCTCGGCCTGCTCAGGTTAGCCTCAGCCTCCTGCTGAATGAAGCGGGGCCCGACTTCTTCCCGAGCTTGCTGCAACCAATAAGCGGCAAGGATCCGTTCGAGCCGGACTCGAGGGTGCGACAGGTTCGACCCCAAATCGCATCACATCAGTGGCTGACATTGCTTCACTCCGTCCAAATGTTGTTCGTGTGCTACCTGACAGGAAGTTACTCAGCGAAATGGCGATTTGCGCTTTTTTAACACACGACCGGCCGCTCAAAGTCGAGCTTCAACCTACGATCTGTTGAGTGCTGTAACAACCTATGGCCATGTTGCAAGTTCTCGCCAAGCTTGGTTCCTAGCGCCCTGTGATGTAACAACCTATGATTGTTGCAAGTTCCTGCCGAGCTTGTTTCCCGGCGCCCTCTGCCAGAAGTTGAGCGCTTTCTAAGTATCTCTCCTGCTTCTTCGTGTTGTCCATCGTACTCTGAAACACAGGATGGGGGGGGGAACTCGCTTTAGGGCTGAAATAGGGTTTGTTACCTGTGTCGTGTCAGCTTCGTCACGCCAGGCTGACACTTCGAAGTTATGTTGGCCAGGCTGTTGCAGAGGCAGTAGAAATGATTGCTGGACACAGTGAGGGTTGCGGCCAACTGTGGGCGGCGGGGGCTCCCGAGTTGCTGCGCTCTGGGTAAGTGTTCCCGACTTGCGCACGCGTACGGCTTCCTGAGGCAACACACTAGATCTTGCTTGGGCGCAAAGTGTTTTTGTATCCTTTTCCCTCGTCTGCAGCTGACTTCAATTAGCAAGTATGTGCAAGTATGCAGGCTCTTTCTTTGAACCTAAATTCATCTTCCGTGTCCGCCAGTGCGCGTAGCTGTGTACTGTGCAAGCTCTTTGTTCACTCTTGACTTCGACCAGCAGGTTTGAGCAGCTGCGTGGTCCCACGGGTCTTTGTGCCAACCTATCCTGGCCCGCCCAGCTCTGCGGTCACGCACAAGCTCTCTATTCGCACGGGCGGCTCATGCTGCAGATGCTTATAGTTATGTTTTACCTGAGGTTTTGTGAAAAGCCCTCTCCGAGGCTTTCCATGTGCTATGTGCCTGCTGAAACACTTGTGGACGAATCCCCTTGACATATGTGAAGGTGCTTGTTCTTTCACTGTAACCCACACCATTTGAAATCGCAGTGACGCCTGCCATGTTGTGAAATTGTTGGTGTTGATTCTTTTGAGGGCTGAGCCTGGCCCTCATCAAGCAAGATCTTGAGCTGTTGGGCTATGTGGTGAAAATGCGGATTTGGTGAACAGATATGCCGATGAGCAAGTTCCTGGTGTTTGTGAGGCAATGGAGCGCACGGCAGAGGCATTCAATGCAAGACCTGATAGCGAGCTCACTCAGGAAAGTAGATGACGAGAGTAATGGTGGAGATTTCCGGGGAAATAGCATGGTTGTCAGGAAGTGTTCAATTTCCAAAGAAGAGCTTCGGGCCCGCCCCTTGATCATTCATGGGTTGGTTGTCTCCTTTTCATCAATATTCTCAAAGGTGTATGTAGTCTCATACGAAATTGTTATTATAACAAATGTTATACTTTGTTTGCGTCCAGTGTATGTTTCCATTGAAAATCACTCATGTTCAGCCTCTCGTAGAATGGAGGTCAGTGCATGGCTGCGAGAATATTCTGTGCCATATTCATGGGCATTCCTCTTAGGTTTAGCCCCAGTATAGTTGGCCTCTACTGCCCGAAAATAGAAACGAGTTGGTTAGTAGTAATACATTCAGTAGCAAACAGACATCCCAGCATTACAGTAGAGAAAGTTTTATTCTTCAGAGCGCAACAGTGCCTTTCAGTTATTGTGGGTGAGATGGGCCCAGGGATACAATACATGACATTAACGGGCGCTACCTTGACGGCTTAAGAACGAAGCCACAGAATGCAATAAATATCTTAAGGATGAGCATTGAATGATATAACATAACATTGACTGCTAAACGCTATGGAGTGTCTTCGTGATATATGCGAATCCACTTAAGCACGTGGTTCAAGCGCTGTGTAATTCAGGATCAGTTATTGCTACCGTACACGTATCAATCGAAGGAGACATTGATAACTGGTGTGATTTTATTTGGTCAAATTGAGAAAGCGAAATTTTATCCATGACGGCTCCGCCTTCGGGTGAAGGATTTCCCCAGCACAACATCGCACACCAGGAAATTTCCGTTCGCTCGGGAATCTGGCGGGACTTCCTTGGACGATGTTCCCGCGAAGCACTTAAAACACTGCTTGGCGCTACGCGCACTCTGCGATTTAGTGTGACTGACGAGCTGTAACTGATTTTGATCGACCGTCCCGACCGACCGTAGGCTGGAGTATCACAATTCGAGATTTTGGCTTTAAGGAATTCACCGTTTCGGTATTCTTCACTGATCAATATTTCACTAGCTCGTTCCGATATCTCACGATGAATCATGTGCCCACATATGTACCGTTCGGGTGTACTCTGCTCGTACTCCAATTTGTGCGAGTCGCGTAAGAAGTTAATACCATTTGTGCATCGTTATATCAGTGATTGTGATATCTGGATAGCATTTGACCTAGAGCCTGCATCGTGTGTGGATTTATAGCGGGGGCTCAATGAGCTTCCGAGGATTGATAGCGGGGGCGGGGGGGCATCAACGGTTATGTGACTTTCTAGGAGGGATGGGGGTTTGCATCCCCCAGAGGCAGAATGCAAGTCCTGGTGGGAGGGGGGAGGGAGGGGGGAGAGAGGGGGCCCTCTTCCCCAGGAAGCAGAATGTAAGTTGTTGTTTTTTTTGTAACGTATCGGTGTTGATCGGTGTGTGCAGAGGGAAACAATCAGAATCGATCGAGAAGTTCTATTTAATATCGGTATCGATCGATATGTCGTATTCCCTTTTCCCAAGCGATGCAGTGCCCAGCAGAGGAGGATATGTCTTCTTGGGATCGGCTTGCCTGTGGCCGTGTCACAGAGGCCCGGGCCGAACTACAAGTTTTACAATATAAATCTCCCACCTTAAGAAAGTCCTAAGTAGAATCAAAAGAGGTCAACCAATAATGGCATCAATCGTCAATTTGTGACCTCGCCCCCAGTTAGCGCCAACCGTAATCGAACGTCCAATGAAATCGCTAAGAATTATAAATCTCGCGATTTCCTGTTGTCTCAGATACTTTTCTTACCAATGAAAGAGTCTAGCTCGGTCCACTTCTTGAAAATTTGCACCTGCCAGCGACGGCTGGTAAACATTCAGCATGGATTCCGATACTCAATAGCCTTCGGTCGAAATGATAGAATTCCAACATATCATGGGCTCAATACATCCGGGACTTGGGGGGTTATTACGATGGAAAAATACAGGGTCAGATCGTCACGTTAGGATTTATACAATTCTCAATAATTTTTCTCTGCGAGTATAATTCCCGTGTATAATCACGCTTTCTAGTGGAGACCCTGTATTTTCGAAACACTTGACCGTGCTTCAAGTAAGCGGTGAAATAACCCCATTTGGGGCATTTTTTTACCAGCGGCCTCTACGGTAAGTACCTTTTTACAAGATATATCACTTCTTTGAACACCTCTCTCCTCGTTTCACCTTTCCTCCAGCGGCCATCTTGGGACATACCCGTCGCGTCCTAGCATGAAGGAAGCAAGATGTTGCGCGGTGGAAACCTTTAAGTAGCCTTGCAAATCGCAGGTTCGCAGCTTACCTCCCTTAATCTCGTCTTATTGTTTCACAGTATGTAAGCTTGATTTCCTCAGGCCCGAGACTTGAGAATAAGTAGGCCCTGACCGCAGGTCAGGACTAGTGGACTCATTATTGTTTTGCCTTCGCAAGTGCTAGGTGGCTGTTCGCGTGCCAAGTGCTAGATTGCTAAGACAGCTCTGCTCACAGTTTTGTACAATAAATCGTACTTTTGGCTACTACCCCTTGGTACTCGAGAGAGTACCGCAGCCGGCTGTGGTACTATCACAAGTACCAGCGCGCCATAATCTTTTTAGGTGCCCTCCTCCACTCTTGGGATGCTATCCATCATATACCATTGTCTTTGGGACCCAAACTGAGTTGCATTATGCCTCATTGGTCCATATCACACGTGTAGCTCTCCTAATGGATGCGTGATGCCACCACGGTAGTGTTTTTTGTTACAAAGTGGCATCGTGCGTGTGTTCAAACTGACGGATCTTCTTTCGAATTTTTTCCAGGCGCACTTGGGAACCAAATAAGCCCGCCCATCATTCAAATTGAAGCTATATAGCATGGCCAATGATGTGTGTGGTTGTGGGTTGGTTGGCATAATGCCATGCGTCGTAAGTAGCATGCAAACCATCCAACCCGGTTTGTACTTGCCATAATTTGCGTGTAATATTGACTTTATTCCAGCCTGGGTAGCGGGCTTGAGCCTCGGGAATCCAAGTTGTGAACATATATATATAGCCCAACCGACTGTAGAATATTGAAGTATACACCTGAATCGAATTTTAGAGACCTGTACATGCATGATAAGCTCACCCAATCAGTCAATATACACATACCTCTAGGGTGGAGTGGGGAAAAAAAGGCAAGCGAAAATCGGGAAAACACAGTTTTGTCACATGCATGTGCCTTAACGACATGCATATGGAGCATTGTCGCCATTCACATGCCGTAGCACGCAATGGGCACCTAGAATAGGTCCCAATAATGAACTCTGTCATGTTCGGAGTGCCATGGCCACATGGCATGCCTTAATCAGCCTCGCCGTGCGTGGTACTTGTGACAATACCAGCGAAATTAATTAATTTTCAGGCATTTCACCCCCCCAAAGCGCGTGACCGTAACATGTACCAAAAGTCAGTCGGGGTTAGTTTCAATGTTCAAAATAATTCAAAAGGGTCCTAAATGAATTTTCAACGCCTTAGTTCGACCGATATACCCTCATCTAGTGCACCCTACATGGGATTCTTATTGGTACTTGTGACAGCACCACAACACGGGGTAGTGGCCACTTTTGGTGGTTTTGGTAATCTTTTGGTGAATATATTATACTGCTGTTTTTATCTTTTTACATGTTAGAAATTTGTGCTTGTATGTGAGAGCCTGGCATGTGTTTCTAGAATACCAGAATTTCAAAAAAAAATTGTAGCTCTACGATCGTGTGTTATGTTGGAACATGCCTGGATTATTACAGACGTATGTGTACGTTGAGAATACACCAGATATGTACATGCGAGCATTGAGGTCACTCGGGACTATCAGTTATTGTCCCAGCATATGCACGCGTTTGCGACAATAGTACTTTCGAGCTCGAAAGTACTATGACAAGTACTTTCACGCCATAATTTCTTTCGGTGTCTTTTAAGGCTACGGTCATACTGCCCTTCATATTATGTTGACTTTGTGACCCAAACATGATTGTCTTTTGTGCCATTGGCCTCTAAACCACTTGTCGCCTTCCCACTGGATGCATATTGCCGAGGGGGTAGCATTTTTTGTTACATTGCGGTTTCCGCACTGGGTGTTCAAACAGTTGGCCATCTTTACGAATTTTTTTGGAGTAGCTCTTGGCGTGAGATTGCCCGGGCGACCACACATATCCAAGGGGTGTATGTTGGCCAATGATGTTTGTGGGTGTGAGCCTGTTGGCGTGATGCCATTTGTGGTAATAAGTTGCGGGTTAAACCCAACCCTACAAGTGTGTTTACACAAATCAATCTCATGGTAGGTTGGGGTACACAAGAAGCATGGCATGGATTCTCCCAACGGGCACCCTTGTACCGAGTATCGCTCGGTGATGATGTATAACGATGTTGCGGACTACGAGACCCATTTTGGGGGACCCGGTCGATGTCTAAGGTGCATATTTGAGTTATGAAGAGATGCCAGAGCCTAGCAGACATCGTACTAGTACGCATGCACAAGTAGCATACCATGGATTTTCCCAATAGTCACCCTTGTACCGAGTATCGCTCGGTGATGATGTACAACGATGTTGTGGACTACGAGACCCACTTTCGGGGACCCCGGTCGATGTCTAAGGTGCATATTGGAGCTTTGAAGAGATGCCAGGGCCTAGCGGACACGTACTAGTACGCATACACAAGTAGCATACCATGGATTCTCCCAACGGGCACCCTTGTACCGAGTATCGCTCGGAGATGATTTGTAACGATGTTGTGGACTACGAGGCCCATTTTCGGGGACCCCGGTCGATGTCTAAGGTGCATATTCGAGTTATGAAGAGATACCAGTGCCTAGCAGACAGCGTACTAGTACGCATACACAAGTAGCATGCCATGGATTCTCCCAATGGTCACCCTTGTACCGAGTATCGCTCGGAGATGATGTGTAACGATGTTGTGGACTACGAGACCATTTTTGGGGACCCCGGTCGATGTCTAAGGTGCATATTGGAGCTTTGAAGAGATGCCGGGGCCTAGCGGACAGCGTACTAGTACGCATACACAAGTAGCATACCATGGATTCTCCCAACGGGCACCCTTGTACCGAGTATCGCTCGGTGATGATGTACAACGATGTTGTGGACTACGAGACCCATTTTTTGGGACCCCGGTCGATGTCTAAGGTGCATATTCGAGTTATGAAGAGATGCCAGAGGCCTAGCAGACAGTGTACTAGTACGCATACACAAGTAGCATGCCATGGATTCTCCCGATGGTCACCCTTGTACCGAGTATCGCTCGGAGATGATTTGTAACGATGTTGTGGACTACGAGGCCCTTTTTTGGATCTTAATCGAAGCATCATAGCAAGATGTGCAATATATATGATTATATACGTGTATGCAGCAGAGGGCAGCCCTACGTTGCGCCGCAATTAGTCGAGTATCTGATATATTCCATGAACTTATAATGATTTTCGTGCACTTATAGGGTCTTAAGTATGAAAATTTCCCATCATTCACGACTTTTGATGATAAATGATTTTTCGGGGATTTTTCTAGTATGGTGACCCTGCAAAAGTAGTGGGTAATGATCAAAGTCATCAATTTTCAGTCGTGGATGCATTATATATCCATATGTGTGAAGGTTTCCTAGTCAAGTAGAGTGTATGTGCATGAAATATCATGTCATAACTCACACAACTCTAAGTAACGAAGAGGTTATGACGTTTTGGGTTTCAACAAGGAGACCCTGATTTTGGGGGCTATTTCTTTGCGCTCCAACCTGCGCATACCCACGAGAAGAAAACGGCACGGCGAGCTCGATGTGTATGTTGTGATGGAAGTAGCACTATGGTGTGCAAAACATCAAAGTAGATATCAATATCGATTTTTTGCGACCTTAATGTGCTCGGACCTTCGCTCCATGGGATCACAATCAGGGATGCGGTACGATGGAACTCGAAATTATATAAGTGAAAAAAACATCCAAAAAATCAGTTTTCCTCACATGCGGCGATAGTTGCCATGGCTATGGCAGGATATCGGCATTCTCATGGGGCAATGCATGTTACACACTTCGAATACATCCCAATGAAGAGTCCTATCACCCTATACGAATATATATGGCCATCTACCGAGCGAAAACACCTTCGTAGTCAAAGTACTTGTGATACTGTAGTACTTTCGAAATTAATTAATTTTCAGGTGTTTTATAGCATGAAAGCACACACGATTTACTCACACCTAAAGTTGCTTGTAGCGTGCACTATCATTCAAAATAATTCAAAAGGGTCCGGAATGAATTTTCTGAGCTGTAACTTGACCCGTGGAACCTGTTGAAAAGGCCCCATAATGGTTTTACTAAAGTACTTGTGACAGACTGGCAGTACTGGAGCGCGGGGCAGTAGCCACTTGGGGATGGCCTCGAACCGCTTGTTCTTGTCGCCCAACACGGACATCCGGCGCGCCTTCCCCCATGCCCGATGCCGGTTCTCCTTACGTACGTCCATGACCAGCTTGGCCTGGTCCACGTAATGCTGCCTGTCCGCCTTGACAGTGTCGTCGTCATCCTGCTGCGGATCAGGTGGTAGCAGCACAGGTGGTGTTTGCGGAGTCGACGAGTTCCGCACTGAATCTTGGAGGCGAATAGCGGCCTCCAAATCGCTCTCCTTAAGCAGCCTGCGCTTAGCGGTTAGCGCGCGTCGGTATTGGTCTAGAAGCCATAAAATATATCACCTCAGCCGGGTGGTGCTGACGGGCGCCAAGGTGGGGCAATGGGGCGATGAAAGCGGAAATGGCCGGCTGGAGCGGAGTATCGACGTGAAAAGTAGATGGATGCGAAGTCGAAAGGTAGGCGCGCGCGCAAGCTCCTCCCACAGCAAAATGGCGTCAAGGGTAGCTAATGCGTAACGTAGGTCCAAATAACTGTAGCCCAATCACCAGCAACATAAATCTCACAGCGGCAGAGCCGCCTCCAACCGCATCTCGACCGCGCTCACCGCCCAAACAAACGCCCCACAGGTGCCCAAGCGCACCACCTACTCAAACGGCGAAATTAGCCAACCATGCCCTTAAGCAAGGACAATAAAAGCGTGGAATGGGTCCACGACCTAGTGAATATACCCCAACCGGCATATTCGGAGTGAGCCTATGATAGGTTGGCTGTATTCAGAATATGCGTATAATGTGTGAATAGATATCGGATACTGAAACCTATAACCTAGGCGAAAGTCCCGAACGGTACCTAACGGCATGTGACACTACAGTGACACACATGGACAGCGGTACCCGAGTCAGATCGGACTAAGGGTCTAGTCAGGGGCCTACACCGGGACTCCCGGGAGGGCTGCCTGGGCTAAACCCTTCAAAAATCACGAACTAATCCTTGGCCCTCCCACAAGGACCGGGCTATAACTCGAGCTAACTCCCTCCTCAAAGGTCCTTTGAAATTTGAGCACCCGTGTTGTCAAGTTCTCGAGCTGCTCTTTCTACAGTGTCGTGTCAAAACTTTCATTCGAGGTCATCTTGACCCTCAAAATATCGGTTGAAGCAGCACCGGGTGTCAAAACTGAAAAATACCTTAAATCTCTCAAAAAGAATTTGCCTTTCGTCCGGTTCAACGATGCATAGACGTCAAAGTATTGCACATTATGGCCATGTAGATGGCTCAAAAATTCAAGTAGTGTGTCACTCTATATGCCGACCATAACGCGACGATGGTGCGGAAGTGCCATGCACGCACGCAATCTAGCATCCACGACATCACATCAAAGCCAAAATCAACCCTTAGATTTTCTGATATTTGACCAAAAATGATAGGACATGTCGAGTTGGGCGCAAATATATGCCCACTATGAGGTTATCAACTTGTGTTCTATTGTAAACATGGTGGTACACAATGCTACGGCGTTGCCGAATCCTTGGACGCATGCTCAGTCTCCATACACTATCAACAAACAAATGTTGAAGATACGGTATTATTTTGAGTGATTTTTAACATTAGAAAATTCCGAGTTGGAAAATCCGAGGGATGCGTATACAAATGCAATCGTTGTAGATATATGGATAGAGCCTACTGAACACTGGGTGGGAAGGATGTCCATGGGGCATGGGGCATGGGGCCGGGGCATGGGGCATGGGCCATGGGGTATGGGCCATGGGGCATGGGGCCTGTGGCATGGGGCATGGGGCATGGGGCATGGGGCATGGGGCATGCGTGCGGTGGGGCATGGGGCATGGGGCATGGGTGGGGCATGGGCAATTGCACGCACGTATTGTATGCCAGCAGCTCATCGGTGGTCGCCCATTCACAGACGCCAGTTTGATATTGCGTGTAGTAGGAAGCAACCACCCCACCTCTCTTGGTGTTCTTCACCTGCCGCTCCCCCCTGAGTTGATTGACGATATGAACATTGTCTTCCACGTGGGAGTCTTCCGGCTTCTGGCTCGAGGCCGCCTCGGCCAGTTCTTGCTCCTTTAGCCCCGCGATGGTATTATATCTTCCGGTTGTCTTCGGTGTCTTGCGCTGTCTGTTATTCTTCCGAAGTGCAGCGGAGTCCACCTTGTCCAGCTTCCTTTTATTTGCTTGCTTGCCATGACCTCCACCCCCCTTACTCACCAAAGCCGTACCATCAGCAGCAGGAGCAGCAGTTGCTAAATTGATACGCTTGCGGACATGAGCATGGTGCACCGCTTGGGTGGCGGCGAGGCCAACACGATATTCGAAAAAACGCATTGATGTTGCCTTGGACGATGGGCTGTAGTCTGCAATGGCGGATTGGAACCGAGCAATCGCATCTGAGGCTGGCACGTCACCAGAGGTCGCATCTGAGGCTGGCACGTCCTCCACCGGGACCTCGCGGAGGTTGCACGCATGCGTCCGCTTGCTGAGATGGGTGCACGGCAGCCTCACCCGACACACGCAACGCTACATCAGGGGTTTCCCCCCCCAGGCCTTGAGGGAACGAGGATTCCTCCTCGCCAAGCTCCGGGGCATCCGAAGCCCGACCGTCTTCCACCAATGAATCGACGGCCTCACCAGGCGCCCCCTCCAGGGACGTAGGGTCACCGACTGCCTCCTCTGCCAATGAATCGACGGCCTCACCAGGCGCCCCCTCTAGGGACGTAGGGTCACCGACCGCCTCCCCCGCCACATTGGGGGGGTCCACAGCATCTTCAAGCGTTTCCAAGGTCGCGAGTAACAGATCTTGGCGCTTACGATCTGCAGCACCTAGGGGTTGGAGCAAGGCTGCTTGTGAAAGATTTTCGAGCTCTAGGTGAAGAGACCGTAGCAAGTCGATGGGCAGAGTGAGATTTGATTGGGTTGGGGCGGAACCGGGCGTTGCCGCTGGAGGCGGCGGGCAGAAAATAGGACTCGTGCCCTTCATACTGAACAGTTGTTTGTCAATAGCCACCTTGAAGATATGCTTACACATCCGGCCTTGCTTGGCAATGTGGCATGTTCCCAAACCCAGGTGCAGCGGTTGGGACACCTGCACGGACAAAATGGTGCCACTTTAGTGGGTGGCATGAATGGGGCATACAGATTCTATCTAGCAATGAGGAGTAAACACCTGTTTTAGGAACAAGGACACCTCGCATGCTGGAGCTGGGACCGGTGGCTTCTTTTTGCGGCCTCCCTTGCCTGAAGGCGGGATGGTCTCCAAGGACTCCGAGGCAGCCGGTCCAACCTCCACGACAGTTTGTGCTGTTGACACGCCCGTCTCCTGCGTCGCCTTTTTTTCTGAGGGAAAGGTGTACAGTACGGGATCTTGTGTTAAGTCCGCGTGTCGTACACAATACCAGCCAACTCTGCAGCTTTGATGATGGTAAACTGCAAGAGCGGTGGCGCCATGTAAGTTAACAACACGCTAACGGTGGTACGTAATGACAATAACACGGTGCGGATATGAAGGAATATGAGCACCTCAAGCTTTTTGGCGTGCTTTGAGTTACCAAAAGCTCCGTGCCTTTGACATGTCACCCTTGTCCGCATGTTATCACAGAGGGACAAAAGTTGGCTACAGAGCCAATCCAGACGACTGTTAGACTTCCAGTGACAGTATTCCTTCAAAGTACGGTGCCAGCGTTCGAGCAAGTTGTTGGTGTATTGATCAGCATGCGCGAAGTCCATCAGGGCATGAGCCCATCGATGAATGGTAGGGCGGTAGTTGTCGTCGATATACTTCACGAAAACGGGGAAGGTGGGTGTCCATTTGGAAACCCACGAGGTAAGCAACTGCGATGGTATAGCGTGCTCACCCTTCTCAGTGACAGTAGTATACAACACATCCAGGAGTTCGGTAAGACAATTGGATCGATCGAATCGTTGAGTGGAATTCGACGGCATTTTCTCCCAAGCATTCTTCACCCAGGCGCGAGTGACATGCCAGGTACAGTATATTCTCCATTTTTTTGCATAGTCTTCACCAAGCACTACTTTGATTGCATTGACCTCTGCGACGTCCATGTCAATTATGAAGGTAGGTCGCCATGGCCGACCAAGCCGGGGAGCAACTCTGGATTGGACGGCACGGAGAAACTTTGATAGTTCAGCGGTGTCCGTTCGCTGCAAAATAGCATGGGCAAAAGGAAAGCCATTACCAAACTCGTTGACCAAGCTCATCGTTGCCAGTTCATAGCCATACCGGTTAACACCGAAGGTAGTGTCCATGAGAGTGGTTTGCGGGTTTTGTACCAACTCGCTCAACTGCGCAGCGGTCATAATACCCAAAGCGAATGGAACAGTGACAAGGGGCTCAGTTGTGAGGCATATGCTGGTGAAGGTTTTGTGCTTGTCGCAGAACTTGCTATCCGCAGGTACCCATGTGAAAGAAAATGACAGTGGTTTATTCCAACCCGGTATGATGATACAGTGAATGAACTGCCCATCATGCAGGTATAACTAAGAAATGCGATGTAAGGACACGGTTGTTGCGTGCAGGCTACGTATGGGCAAGTGTGTAATGCAATATACCTCCGACATGACCCTGTGTCGCTGCACTTCGACAACCGGTCGCAGCCACCAAAAGATGTAAAAGGGAAATAGGGGGTCGGGGCATGGGGCAAGTCAGCAGTCAGCAGTGAGGTATGAGGCATGGGAGCATACACGGTGTGTGCAGTGGGGCATGGGCATAGGCATGGGCATGTGGGGCATGCAGTAAGCAGTGACATGGGGCATGGGGCATACAGTAAGCGATGGGGGCATGGGGCATGGGGGCATGGGCATGGGGCATATGGAATAATTAGCCTGCATTTCGTGGGGCATGGGGCATGCATGGGGGCATACGAAGTAAGCAGTAAGCAGCAGAGAAGTAAGCAGGCTGGGAGCTGGGGCATAGGGCGTGGGCATGCAGTAAGCAGTGATGGGAGCATGGGGCATGGGCATGCTTGGGGGCATGGGGCACAGGGCACGGGACATGGGGCATGAGGAATACAGTGTACCGTAGGGCATGGGGCATGGGGCATGGGGCAAATGCTGACCTCTGCCGACGGTTCGCCTGTTTCCGGATCGAAAACCATAGCCCCTCCTTCAGCAACCCGAATGGTGCGCCAGGCATGTTGCACGTCTTTTGGTTTGATATTCTGGTTGTTCCTATACTGGAAACGGAGAAACTCGCGAAGAATAGGACTAATCTCTCGTCTAAAGAAACCAATACGGGTGCCGTCTGTGGTCCTGAGATCGTGAATTGAACACCTGGGAGCGCACGTGCTGATACAGTGGTTACGATGTTCCATGTTGAGGTAGGTTACTGGAACGACAGGAATCTCGTCACCCAAAGAGGAGCGCACGGGCACACCAATCCGAAAAGATGCAGAGCAGCCACAAAACCGCGCAGATCTGTTTTGCTTGACCGATGTGGCCACACGTTGAACAACGCCTTCAGGAGGGGGAGCACATGCGGCTTTGGCAGCTTTGCGTTTCGACCAGTCCGACTAGAATCCGCAGCGACACGCGTGGTGATGCTTGTTGTACGGCCAGCCATCATGCGTGGGACGAGCCTTGGCTAAAGTGCGATCTGTCTTGGGTGGTTTGGTTTTCCTAGTGGCGTCCTTCCTAACGCGCATGATGGAGAACTGCTCCGGATTAGGATCACTGGAAGGGGATCCGTAGCAACCTTCGCCCCGAATGAAATCTTGTACGCGAAGAACAGGAAGGTAGGTTGTTGGGAGGAGTTTAGGAGGTGATGCTCTCGCCATGGTCTCCCAGGACCAGTGAAGATCGTGGCGAGTAAGGCGACCCCAAGGGATGCGGTCGGTATTCATGACCGCCAGTGGAGGATAAGGTGAACACGGTATCGGCAAGGACGTTGGCATGGCCATAATGGATGTTGGGCCAAAGAGGTTGGGAAACTGCTGGCTCTGTGCGAGCCTCCGCGGTGCTCGCATGCGAGGCAACCAAATGCGACGCAAAGCCGAACATGCAGGGCGCATGCCCACGAAGGGACATGCGTGAAAAGCAGGACATGCCTCCTCACCAACAAAAAAGCAATAGACAACGGACGGGTTAGGTCAATTAGAAGGCTGCGTTAGAGAAGTAACGTCGTTCCACAGCAAGATCCCCGGCGAGTTGCGTCCATATATGGAGTCCATGTCTGTTGTAAAGTACCCAAAAGAAACCGCAATTGCTAGTGGGTGGGAGCCAGCGCCGAAGATGGGCTCGGAAGGTGAGAGGTAGATCTAGAGCGTGTTCATCACACAAAGAGTAGAACTCCAAGCGCCAGTGGCGCACGCGAGGAACGGCGTAATGCGTCGTCTGTCGAATGGACGCAGGGTTATAAGGACGAGCAGCTTCCAGCTCCGCGTCTGGAGGGAGCAGTTCAACCGCCATAAGCGCAGCCACCAACCCGAAAAACAGAAATGTTCACAAGGAGGTACTCTAGAAATGCAAAGGGTTTTCGCGCGAAAAGAGAATCTCATGTAACGCATGCTGATGCAGGTACGATTTCGCCAGAAATCGCCGGCGAAACGAAAGCGACGACGCTTGCGTCACGCCTTGACGATGTCACGTCGCGATTTCGGGTCACGATGTCACGACCTGGTCATGGCATCCTTCCCACCCAGTGTTCAGTAGGCTTTATCGATATATGAGGCGGATCCAGGCCAAACCGTGCATAATCTAACTAAGTATAGACCCTGTATAGACCACCTTTCATTGGACGCACCTCCATTTTTGGTTGGCATGCCCAATCAAATTGTTTGAAAATAGGTCCTTGTGGGAGGACCACATTCAAATCTGGTCCTTTCACAAGGACTGTGGGATAGTAACCAGAAAACAATAATATGCAACCGTAGCACTCACTTAAGGCAGAAATGCACTCTCATCATAATGCTCGCCGACGGCCACATGCCGACCCCAGCCTTCTGCATGCGGGCAAATGCCCCTCGTGCCAAAGGACTGAGGCCCGCAAATACTATCATTACCCTAAAGAGTACAGACTATGGACCTAAAATGCTAAGCTAGGGTTGAAACCCTAAAAAAGCATAATTACCCGCTCCAGCACAGAGTCAGGCATGACAGCAATAACAAAGCCATCACCTAGCAAAGCCTACTGAACAATGCCTAAATGAGAAGCAGCATGAGGCAGCTTCGCAGCCCCCCATCGAAGGATAATTGTAGCTACCTCTCATCACAACGGTCGGCACTGAACAGGCACAGGTCCTAGTCTCCTCTACCTACACTCTAATGAGCCGATTGCACCTCTGCGGGCCGGATCTGCACAGCCTCCAGCTCAGAGCCCAGCTGCTCCAGGTCCTCCAAGTCCTGCAGCTCCTGCACTGAGAGCGGCCTCTCCACCT
>LGRX02006023.1:0-17311 GCA_001247695.2 Cymbomonas tetramitiformis
GGGGTCGAAATGACCATCTAGGGGTTTGGGTTTTATTCGGAGAATTATCCAATGTATGCCAACAATACTAATAGCAATATTACCTATTTCGATGTTGCCAAAAACGATGGTGACGTCCATTTTGGCTCATTCGAATGCATTTGTTGTGAAGCAAATGGAAAAGTGAGGGGGGTGTAGGACGTATGACTTAGGGTTTGAGCGTGTTGGCAACCTGCACTTGTCGGAAGCGTGAAAATTGGTGCTATGTGAGTGCTAACGTTATTATATATGTACATACAAAAGTTGTAGGTATGACAAATAGTCTTAGGAGTGTTGAAACCTCAAATTGGTTCACAAGATACGTTATTCGTGAAAACGCGCTAAGAATGAAAATGATAATAATAATACCAACAAGGTAACCTATCCAAGCCTAGTTCTACAACAAGAGTGCATATAATACAACTAGTTTCTATGCTTTTTGAGCTCTCAAACATACGGCAGCCTCACACAACTGGATGCCGATGATCCCAACCGTTTTCAGGCATACGGTGAACAGCAGCAACCCATGCAACGGATGCTCGGACCTTTCCTATGCACTTGATAGTGCCTCCCTCAAACACAAAGGGAACGCCACACAAAATACACAGGCTATGTGCGTGACTATCTATCTATTTAATAAGTGCTTCAACGGGGCATCTCGGTGCTGTTGGCTGTGGAATCGACGGCGCGTACGGTCGCCGTCGGTTCTGGCTACCCCCCCACCCCCCAGGAACTGTTGGGAATTAAACCCAAGCTGAGCGGGGTGAGCCCCAATACTCAGACTACAGTCCCGAAAAATATCACTCTGTTTTGGCACACCGTTCCAAGCGCATCGTTCCCTCACTGCGTGTTGAATCGCAGTCCGGGTTGTATCTTGTTTCCCTATCAAAAGTGCAGCAAACGGGATGGTATGTTCCCTTCTATTATGTAATACTAGACGGTCGCAAATCCTTCCGCAAAAGGGGAATAGTTTCCTCTTCAGCAGCGGTACTTGTATCCCCACCCCCCCCCTCCCGGGACTGTTGGGAATTAAACCCAAGCTGAGTGGCGTTCGCCCAATACTCAGACTGCAGCCCCAAAAATACCACTCATCCCAGCAGGAGTATGGTGCCAAGATATGCACCCGCAAGTAGGCCTGTGCCTTAGGCAAACTAAACTAAGGTAAAGAGATGAGGCTTGCAGGCTGCACTGAGCCTGCTGCAGTCTCATGACTATTTTCTCGGCGCTGCCGCGCTCAACAATTCTGACCTCCGCAAAACGAATGATGACGGGTTTCGTTAACTGAAAAAAAAAGCTGCTCTTCAGTTCGAAACAGTCCGCGAAAAATATATACCTTTGGTATACCTTTTCGGGAGTTTTCTTTAACTCTGCAAGCGGATCTGCACACAACAAAGCACGCCAGAGTTAGAGGGGGGAGCAGGGGCGATTAGACCCGAGGACGCACAAGTCCCGCCAGAGAATTACTCTCTGGACGCGCTGCTCCCTTTAAGTAAAAAGATAAAAACCTTCCTGTGAGGCAAAAAAAGGCTGTGACCAAGTGTGAGCACAAGCGATGCAGCACAGAGTGCACCGCAGCAGTTCCAGCCTGCGGGCGGAATTTTAGGACTTAAGCGGTGGCCCTCGTGTCTGCAGCGAACGCGTCAAACTCCTATTAACTCAAGCCCGAACTTAAAATTCGTTAACACCAAAAGTTTTTTAAAAGGGGTAACCTACAATCTCAGCAAAACATTTGACCACTCTATGTTTCCAATTCTTAGATTTCTCCTAGTTTCACACAGCTGGGCAGTACGCAAATAGCTTATACCTGCGCGTTAGTCCACCTTATACACGTTCTTACAGGGTGCTGCTAGGTCGTTAGCGAACGTCCAGACCAGAAAATGTTTTTTGAAACACTTGAAAACAAATATTTGGATGCCCGCCGCCTCCACTTGCCACGTCGGACCCCTCCGCGTGCGGAGACCGCCGCACTGTCCGGTTCCATTTTTCGCGCGAACAAACAATCGTTTTTGGAATGAAGAACCGATTCCTAGATGGTCATTTACCGACTGTCATGGGTGCCATGTGGCTGGTCGATATAGCCATTGATGCTCGCATGTTGTTCAGTGCATGCTTGAAGCGAAGACGTGTCTTATCAGGACACTTCGGTTCTTCAAGACTTGCCTTGCTTCGCCATCTCGATGCCATGTACTTGGCCTCTCGACGACAGATGTCACTCACCTTAGGTGGATGACCGACATTATGATTGTACATGTCATAGTCGACCGTACTGACAATACTTGACGACTGTATGTCATTATGACACATGACATGACATGACATGACATGACATGACATGACAGGTATGACATGTATGACACATATGTCATCGGTCATATCCCTGACATAAGCATTAGAGATGGCCAATATATGCATTCCAACATGACCGCGTATGACCCAAATATGATGAGTACATGTGTATAGGATCGATATGATCGCATGGACGCAGGTATAGCCTGCATATACTATTCCCAAAAAAATACTGAAGATATGGTATCTTTTTGTGCCTTTTTGAATTTTCAAAAAAATGCAATCTGAAAAAGTTGAGGGTGCTTGTTGCAAATGCGATCGCCATGGATATATTGGGTGGATCCAGGCCGGACCAAGCATCGAAGTAATTATTATATGACCCATTAATACTAAAAATCATTGGGCGCGCCTTCTAGATCCGAACCAAACAACCAATGCCCAATTAACCCCTAAGCCGGTGTTTGGGTCATTTTTTACCCAAAGGGCGTTTGACCCAAAGGGCAATATGTGCATATATAAGTGGATATAATGAACAAGATGATGGATGTTCGTATCAAACTGTCGGGTTAATCGACACCTCTCACATGATGACTTTATTTGACATGTTTCCGCAAGAAATATTGCATATATGCAACGAAATGCACAACGACCCGAACATACCCAAAAAAATAAAACCGGCTTAGGGGTTAAATTCTTGCAACATTGGTCCTTGTGGGAGGACCATAATCGATTATGGTCCTCCCACAATGTCTATTACCCACCACTAAGTTGGGTGCACCCAACCTAAGAACCCTTTTTCAAACGTCAATAACTCCTCGAATATCGGACGTATAGTGCCAAAGCAAGGCTAGGCCATGGCCTACTATGTTCCCTTTGAACAATGGATATGCATTATACCTCTGTGATCGCAATCTGCGGGGTATAATGGGACCGTATCAATAGGGTATGTGATGAAATATTCCGGATTTCTCTTAGGTTGGGTGCACAATACCTAAGAACGAGGGTAATATAAGGGACTCCCCGTGACACTTGAAGGTCCTTTGAAAATTCGGAGACCTATGTCGTCAAGTTCTCGAGTTGCTCTTTCTGCAGTGTCTTGTCAAAAGTTTCATCCGAGTTCATCTTGACCCTCAAAACCTCAGTTGAAGTAGCATGGGTAGGTAAAACCCCAAAATCACTTGGAAATTTTACATTTTTTCCTACCCCCTCGCATACTCCCCAAAATTGCTCACGGATAAGTTTGATTCGCTCAATAGTGTAGATGCGTGTGTAAAAGAGGACATCTTCCCCGTCATTTTGAGCTAATAAAAACCAGAATCCGGTACCGACAACTCCCAATAATCCCACCAAAGGGTAAGTTGGGTGCACCCAACCTAAATGGCTCTTAAGTTGGGCCCACCCAACCAGTGGGTAATAGACAACAAGGACCATGGGATAGTAGCCACACGGGGTTCCAAGGCCCCCAGGGGTCGAGTGAACCTTTGGGACATATTTTACATCATTCGTGGCCCACCTACCGCCAAGGTCTCCAATTCGGATCCGCAGCCGATATCTCTATGACGTTCGGGTTTTTGTCAGCCTTGGTGCTGAAACGCGCGTGAGTCGTTACCCCTCAGATGCGGCCCCCAATCCCAAGCTCCCCACCCTGCCGCTTGAGATGCCACCCCAAATAATCATTTTGGCAATCGTCTAGCATCTTGGGACGCTTTACACGCCGCATGAATCGCAGCGCTTCGCCAACTACACCCACTTCATCCCCTCAACCCCATCACCCCCCCTCCACACAGCCACTGCCTGCATCAATCTACACCGCGATTTTGCACCAAAATTAGGGCGTCACAGGGCAAGCCCCTGCTCCCAAATTCGCTACACACCTTCCACCGTATGTCCTTCGAAAGTTGACACCCGCCCATGGCCATCTACGTCGCGCTAGAGCCCGCCACAAGCAGTGAAGTGAAACCAGTGGTACCGAAATTCCCATAGGGGCCTGGGGGCTAACCGTCATAGAGTTATATACTGATATTCGTGAGTTTCCCGCAAATTTCGGCAGCCAATTCTTTCGCTAGTCCGACGTCAGAAGATGCCGCATTTTCCGGGGACACGTCGGTCCACGTCGGATCGGCTGCCGATTTGCTCAATTCGCTCGTTCGAATTCGCTCGAATTCGTTCAAGAATGGTGATGGCAAAGCTAACCACTGGTGACGTGGCATACTCAGAGCCATAGCACCAAACGGGGAATCGAACCCGAGTCTGTCGTATGAGGTAGTAGAATGCTAACCGACCAGACCATCTAGTATAACCGACCATAGCGGAGACCGATCAGCTCCCCATGCCAACAGCGCCTTAGCAGCAGACTGTCAGGGCAGTGGCGAAGATAATGGTGACGACAGCCACGAAGACGACGACTGCCCAGGCATGGAGTCGGGTGACGACAGCGACGAAGACGACGACTGCCCAGGCATGGAGTCTGGCGACGACAGCGATGAGGAAGAGATTCCCCTGGACGAGATGCCGGAGGACATGGTGGAGCAACCCAGGAAGGGGAGAACTACGGTGCGCGTCACCGCTGCAGCGGCCACAGTCCAGGAGAGCTTCGGGGTGAAGGACTTCAGCGAGAGGGGCGAGCTACACGCAGGGACCATGGAGGCCAACGCATACGAGCTGTTGAAGAAGAAGATGCTCAGTGGCCTTACGGAAGAGCAGCTCACCGCCATGGCGCAGGTCCAGCCTGTGTGCAAGCTTCTGAACGAGACTCTGGCACAAGGGATGGCTCTGGTGGCCTCTGGGGGTTTGCTCATGTTGTACAAAGCGCTACTTCTAGACACAGGAGCCAATTGCAACATCATCCCCATCAGAACGGTCAACAGGCTTGGCTTGACCATCTTCGATGCGGAGACAGGGGCCAGAGTGGCCAGGTGTGACGGCAGCCCTGCAGAGTTCACCAAGTACTGCTACGTGGATGTGGTCCTCGCCGCGGGCACCCCATACATGACTCCGCATCGACTCCATGCCTTTGTCACATACACCAACGACACCACGTGGGACTTCCTGGTGGGCACGGGACCCCTGAAGAACGCACTCAAGCTGACCATCGACCTCTACCGAGGCATCGCCACCTCTGAGGCCGCGGTGTCACTGGGCATGAGGGAGAAGGTCACGCTGCCGTTGATCGAGCTGACGCCGCCCGCTGATGCGAGGAGCAAGCGGAACGAAGACCCCAGGGTGTGCCTGGCGACTGAGATCTTCGACGACGGTGCTACGCCAGAGCGCACTCTTGCCCCCGTCTTTGAAGACTGTGCTCCACTTCCACGTGAGGCTGTGTTTCCGGACACAAGGGGAGAGGACCGCCTGGCCCTCTCAGGAGAAAGGTGTGCACCTGCACCGTGTGCATTCTCACGAGACCACCCCGAGCTGGTTGACCTCCTGGCATCATTCCTAGAGGAGCTCAGATTGAAAAGGTTCAACCAGGAGGAGAGGGAGAGGCTCGATGCGCGCTGCCAGTCCATGGTGGAGGCGGGCTTCTTGCAGCCCAGTTCACTGATGCGAGTCGAACTCACCGGGCGGGTCAACTTGCACGCCGAGGACTCAACGTTCGAACCACCTGCGCCCGGTACGTCCGTAACGGGCCAGATGTTGAGCCTGCTACAAGCGACATCACGCAGTCAGCGGGAAGCCAACGTGGCGACCAGGAGCGAGTGGTCCAGTGTTGAAGAGCCAGCCGAGGTGGAGCCCGTCACGCCAGCCAGCCTGGCCACGACTCAGGCAGACCCTCGCTATCCAGACCTCACGCAGGAGCAAGAGGCTGAGAGTGAAGCTGACTACATGTTGGCCAGTGCACAGCCGTGGGCGGGCATGGCAGTGAACCCATGGGATCATCAGGACAATGAAAGCAGCTGGTCTCAGCAGCGCCTGTACATCGATCGCACGGGCTACGCTCGCTTGTGCACACTCTGTGAAGATGACAATGGAAGCGAAGTGGACGCAGGATTTGTACAGGTCAAGTTCCCGCGCTGTGGAGAATGGAAGACCATCTTGGAGACGGAGTTACTGTGGCCCGACTTCACGCTGGTGGACCAGAAGGTTGACAAGGAGACGAAGATACCCTCAGAGACCTGGGCCAAGCGGGCAAGTTACAAGAAGGACAACGAGCAGGTCCCGCTTCCTGACTGTGGTGCTGTTCTCTGTTGGTGAAAGGCTTTCACAGCCAACGTGAACTGCTGAATTCCGAGAGCCCGCTTCTCTCTGCCCTCGGCCGTTTTAGAACTCCACTCCTGCAGAAGATCCTTATAATACAGAGGGCACATGCGAAGGGTGAGGAGGTCCAAGGCGAACCCCACACCCCACACATCGTCAGGCTCTACACCAGGTCTGAGCTCGGACCGGACAGCGGTGTGGTGCTGCATGAAACCCTTAATATAGGGCTCGGGGTCAACATCCTCCAGCAGCTCAATCGCCGGAGCTGTCTCGAACAGGTAGCCATGGGAAACCCACGGCCTGCGTCGCCTGGCAACGGCCCGGCAGATGACGAGCCATGCACGGCGCCCATCATCCGGAGACACCGTAGCCGACTCCTCAATGAGCCGAAGGCATGATCCACGCACCAATGACGTCAGGATGCGGTAGAGAATACGAGTGGCCTCAGGAAGAACAGTCGTGGTGAGGTCTGTCGGGTGGAATACCGTGGCAAACTGGAGATTGAAGTCAGTTAGCTGGGTTTTTACCGCTTGAGTGAAGCGGTCCAATGCAATTTCCCGAGGCACTTGGCCTTTGATCTTGTCGATGTCGAAAACCCACTCCGAGGCTTTGATGTGAGTGGGCCGGCACTGGTCACGAACTTGCTGGATGATGCTGGCTCGGTGACCAGGCTCGCGGAGAATAGTCTGGCAGTCTTTAAGGAACTCCCTGACAATCACAGCACCGCCTGTCTCATCACCCGCAAGTGGGCGATTCTTCACAGGTGTAGGGGGCACAGGCTCCTCAGGGCCGTCGCTGAAGGGAAGCGCCCTCCTCGTGTCGATCCCAGCCGGAACCGGAGTGGTGAATCCATCAGAAGGATCCACGGCAGCCATGGCAACCGAAAGCGAAGCACCGAAGGGATGAAACCCTAACGATAAGGGCGAGCCCCCTTCAAGGAAGGGGCCAAATCCAAGATAAATTCAAAATCTGCTCCGATGCCCACGAAACTCGGTAACACGGCCGGTAATGGCGAAGTAAAAACACCCTCCAAAGGAAAATGTCTGAGTCCAAGTAGAACGCAAGTAATAAGCGGTCAAAAACGGCCAAGTCGCCCGCAAGATTCCAAGATCCGCTCAAAGTTCACAAACAAGCGGCAAGCGTGGCAAATTAAGGTAAAATGATACGGGTAAAGACGTATAGAGCAGTGAGGAAAAATGCGGAGCGGCGGGGGTGGGCGGAAAGTAGGAGAGTAGGGTCGAGGTCTCCGCGCTTGTCGATGTCCGAGGTCATGGCCTTTTTAACGTGTCGCGAACCACTCAGTACCAAACTCTGCGCAATGCTGCATACCATCGGGGGCCCCAGCGCTCTCTGACCCATCTTCTCCGTACTCTCCTCCGCCACTCGTCGCGCTTACCTCTCCATCCACGCAGTCAGTTGTGCCGCGAAAACGCGGCACCCCGCAACATTCTACCTACTCAGCCACGCTCGCCCCTCTACAGCTTTAGCCAGCCATTTAGTGGCTTTGAATCAAAACCACTTTAGGCAAGTGGTGGGCCTATAGCCTACTAGAATGTCCTAGTGACACAGTGAAAACGCTGAACGCCGTAGAGTTTGAGCGAGGCAATCGGGTATATCAAAAGATGGAAATCAATACACGACTCTCAGGCTATCTAAGCTCTGAGGCCGTCACTAGGCAATCATATCGTGTGTCACAGTCTAAGCTACCGAAGTCGAACTTCTGAGTACAGGTAGGAAGTCACTGTACTGTCACTGTCACTGTCATACGTGATACGTGATACTGAACTACTGAATCTCAGCATTATGTGCTGCGATTGAAGCGCATATGCATATTGCGATTTCAAAACAACAAAATTTACACAGCTATTAACTTCATATCGAGAGTTGTAAACATATTTGAAGCCTGTACACACGCTACATTGTTCATTGGAATTCCACATATTTCAAAAATAATTCAAGCTGGAGCTTCGTTTCCCTTTGCTCCCGCACTCGCTCTAGGGTCACGGGTAATGTAGAGATAATCAAACCAAGCATGCCACTCTGGTTTTTGCAACCAAATCACGCGTTTCGCGGTGGTGAACTTGCGCTCAAGGATGCGAAAGCCACGACCAGGAGGAAGATCGAGAACGGACTGGCGCCACCAATCAGCGATGCTCCCATTGTTCACATGAGCCACATACCGGAAGGTTTCTCCCTCCAAATGTTTTAATTTTGCGGAGTGTTCGCATCTTGGGTATGGGAATCCCGCTAGGGCATGCACAGTACCACATACCTGGCGTTCTTGCACACCGAAAAGTCCTTCCCATGGCGCTTTCGTAGTGCATGGCGTCCAACTCTCAGGAGTGAAGAAGGGTTGCGTCAATGCCGTTGATACTCGCACGCTCTTCCCACGTTTACCCTTATGCATGGCTTCACTATACCTCCTCGACCCCAAACACCCAAACACCGATTAGCCTATATGTCTTTCATGCGTTCATCACATTTTCATCACACTTTCATGCTTTCACAAAATAGAATTACAAAGAGAAAAACGGCCGGAGATCTTTGCCTAGGTCGCATACCGAGGACATTCTTCAATTGTTGCTCCTTTAGCTTGCGCCTCACCTACACTTTGAACATTACGCTTTTTAGGCGCAGGGGAACCGGCATGCACCTGTCCAGTTGCCGTTTCCGAACCACACACACACACACACTACAGGGTCAGGAACATTTCCAAAATCGCGAACCCCACACGCCAATTGGAAAAACGAATCAAGTACGAGAAAATAAGTGAAGCGACAACAAAGAACTCCTGCGAAGTTTAATCTCGCGCGATGGAGGAAAACATGTATACGCATATAGTTGCGAATACATAGACGGGCGCGAGCTCACCTACCTCGGTTGACTGATTTGGCTTCGGAATCTTCGAGAGCTCGTGTGGAGCTTGCTGAGCGTGAAATCCCGTCCAACGAATTGGGAAAACAGTCGTGGGAGAACTTGGCGTGAGTTCCGGATCTAATGGAAGTCCCTGTGGAAGTCCCTGTGGAGCCGCTAGCGGTGGAGGAGCTGTAACAAAGCACAACTGCGTTGGGCGCAAAGGTGAAGGGGCGGATGATGCCAAGACGAAAGGAGAATTCGCGGAACCAGATCCGCTATCCACTACAACTGAAGTCTTGGCTTCTCCCATAGGAGTCACTAGGTCTACCACCTCGGGTGAATTTGTCGAAACACCGTTATGAGACATTCTGAGTTGCGGAGAGTCGGTTTCTTGTCGTCGCTGCGCTTTTTGCGGCTTTTTGGCGGCGGTAAACACAAGAAATACATCTTAAAGTTGAATTGAAAAGTACTTAACGGAGGCAGCCGAATATGAATCGAGAGCTGCAAGTTTGCGATTGTTGAACAGAAACATAGCAAATCGACGTGGAATTCTCATACTTTTCTTCAGGAATTTTATTTACTTGTAAATCGTCATGGCATTTTCTGTCGAAGTATCGTGTCATGTCCCTCGACTGTATTGTCGAGGTAGAGCATCGAGGACTTCCAGAAGTGGCCATGACGGTCATCGATATCGTTCCTGTCTTTCATGAGGCATGACTGCCATCCTGTGCCAATGAAGGATAGGACAAGTCAATTTGCATCCACGTCAATTTGCCCCAATAACCTTCATTTCGCTCAGCTGACTGTACCTGTTGATTATTCCGTTTACTCCCAACCAAAATTACATTAGTGTAAGTGTTCACGAACTGAACCAGTGAAATCGGACTATCGCGACACACACGGATTTTATGGGCCACGTCGGGCTAGCCAAAGAATTGGCTGCCGAATTCTGCGGGAAACTCTCTATTGCATATTCAAATCGCAGCGATATCCAAGTTTAATTTAATTTAATTTTATCTTTTGCTGAAATTGGCAAATGGCGAGCGAAGGTTTATACAACCGCTCGATAACGTTTATACAAGGCCTATAAAGTATAAACGCCCATAAATAAGCGTTTAAAGGCGTGGCGCCGTGGCCTAATTGGCAAGACGAAGTTCTTAGATCTAGATGCTATAGTTTAGTAGCTGCGTACGGTAGGTGGCAACGGAATGGAAGGGGCAGTTACGATTACAGGTTTTACACAAGCTTCATAGCGATAGGGTTCATTGCAGCTGAGAGCTAAATAATCTGACGTGAGAGCTCTCGACCATGGACCATCGGATGGAGAATGCTTGTTCCAGCATCCAGGACCAGCAGCATTCGTTGTTAGTTTACATCAACCCTAAGATCGCTAAATTCCCGTCAATTCCATGAAATAAATAGAGTTTTTGGAGAAATCGGAAACACGAGGATAACAAGGGAATGGAATTTCAAGCTGGCGTTTTTTGTCCCCCTCACCTCCTTGAGTTGTCTCCACAAACTGCAAGTCAGAAATGGTGAACAACCATCACCTCGTAGAGTCTGTTATCATAGCTAAGCGGTCGAATAATTCTTGTATCTCTTTTCAGTCCCCTTGAACTACGACCAAGATGGTAACCTTCGATGACATAGACATCGATGGAAGTGGGACAATCACGCAGGTAATGTTGCTTCATTGTCTTGCATCTCTCAACGTGTGCAATACCAGGTTTCTCGAGAATCCATTCGCAACATACTGAAATATCAAGAATACTTGAAGCAAGAACAGCTTTCATCACACCCTAATACTCCACTGTGTGAACGCAAACACTCCTGGAATAATTCAGTCTCGCTTCCTGTATGTGCAGCTTTGCGATCTAATATTGTTAATATCGGCCTTTGTGATACACTTCCCACCATCCACGGCCATTTATCCATCTTAGTAGGTCAAAGATCTCTGCCGGGTGCTTACTTATAACGGATGAATTAACGAAGGTTTTGAATTGTTTACTCGTTTAATATTTCAACCCAAGCATTGTTTTGTTTTGTATTGTCTCCTTCTCAGCAAGGTTTCGTAAGCAGAAATTCGCATTAGATTCTTCTAGCGGCCCACTGTTGAACTTGAAGAGCATTACGAAGCTAATCTCTGCAGATGACTTGTTGGGGTGCAGGCGGAGTGGTTCCAACTGATCAATAAAACAGCTCTTAATGATACCGCACTCGCGTTCGAAGAACCTATCTCTTGTACACTCAACTCGAGTTTAATCAAAGGTGTGCACTTGTTGTTAGTTATCGAGGTTTACCCGTGACGCTGAAATTGGTACCCGCCGACGTACCATACGTTTTCGTTCTACTGCATCAAAACTGTGTTTGTCGAAAGTGCTCGAGGAACAAACCGAACGTGTGTCTTGATTCAAGACGCGAAAACGCCTTGGGGGCTACACTTCTGGCGGAATGTACCTGCGATTGCCGTTCTCTAAGAGTCGCACCTTTCGGACATGACACTCGCAACTGACAACGCCTCACATTCTGGATACTGTATCGTTTCTGTTGCCAGATATTTTTGAGGATGTGTATCCTGTTGAAGATTCAAGAACTTACTGCGAAAAACAGGAAGACATGCACGGGTCCTGCGATATTACTTGGGGCGACGTCACATGGGAGCTCGTGAGTGTGGCCATCGTACTAGGTCAGAGGCTTTCTGAAGTCCGCTTCTTTGGGGGTTTTCATCCTTCCACATCTTGTTAAACCATCGAAGCTCGAACGGCATACAGGCCGTGTATGCTGTCCTAGACGGCCTGTGTATACTGTTCACGCCTTTCCCGCTTGTTCATGTGATGTACATATGCCGAAGGAAGTCCGATGTCCGAACCTTCTCATCCTTCCTTGTTTTCGTTCCTTCAATATCTCGTGAAGCTTGTTAGTCGGACTGCCAGACTTCATCAGTTTGAAGATTGATTTGGGGCCGAAGTGTTTTGAGCGAGTGAACAGCGTTGAATTTCACCTTTGCTTTCCCGCTGAACAAGTTGTACAAGAAGCACGCGCAGTCGGATGCTGGGCGCAGCGGTTTCCAGTGGTGGAAGCTTGTGTTCGTCGGGGCGAAGAACAGAGAACCCGTGGTCTATGGTTTCGCGCTACTTTTGGATAGCATGCAGGCCCTGTTCAGTGTGATCACTGTATGTTTGTGGATCAAGAAAACCTATGACCGTTCCGTGCACGACGTCATAAAGTACGTGGAGCTTTTAATGAGTTGGGCCTATATTTGCCACTATATGTACCGTTTCCTCAGGTAAGCTAAGAGGGAGGTCGGAACTTCCGAGGCTCGGCAGATATTGATGCTCAACTTAATACTTACTGCGTTTCCTTTGACTGTAAGTCAATCTAAGCTGTATCGGCAGGGGCTATTGAAGCACCTCCCGTACTGCATCTTATGTGGAGGACTCGTCGAGGGGCACCTTGTACGGGGTGCGCTCACTGTATGAGGCGGGTTACGGGGCACAGAGTCGACTTCAGCCCACTCTTCGTCTTCAGCTTGTACTCAGTACTTGACGTGGTCAGCGCTGTGCCCTTGATTCGGGCAGGATATGACGGGGTCGGCTCGACTTGGCTGAGGTTGCTCTTCCGCCACATACCGCTCTGCCTGCGCCTGTAGCGCCCGCCATGCAATTGGCTCCCCACACCGTGCATCACTGTCTTGCAAAGTGCCGTCAGTGCCAAGAGCGTTGCTCCCGCACGCAGCCCTCCTCGGGAAGGTATCGTCAGAATCGGTGTTGACACACGTGAGAAACTCAAACACCCACTGACCTGGCTTGGCCCACGGGATCTATGGCTTAGCCTCTGCTGATGTCCTGAAGCGCTGGTGGGCGTGGCGTAGCTTCTCGTACATCCGCGTTGTTTTTGTCATCTACTCCTTCCACAGTATCGAGAAGTACACCTCGTTCCTGAAGCAATTGATGCCCCGCGGCCGCTCAGGTGAGGGCTAACACTATGCCGCCTTCCGGGAAATGGGCTTTTGAGCCCGCGAGTGAGTTAACCTAGTTAGAGTACGGCCAAGGACAGGGAAGGTCTGGCAGGGCGCTGCATCATACCACTTGCAGTGCAACAGGGAGTTTGTTGGGCGGACGCTATGCAGGCGAGGTCGTTTACAAGTTGTGCGAGCTGGCTTTGGTGTTCCTCGTAATCTTGGTGATCATGGCTGGCACAATTTTCGGCCTGGAGGCGCTCGGGAAGATCCCGGTGAGCCTCAAGTCTGCGTTCGGATCCCAAACTGTGCAGTCACCAGGGTTGATATTTCCTGTCCTTGCGCTGTCAACAAAACAGGCTTACATCCTGACGTGGCGATCTCTAGGGGCTCCAGTTCCAAGCCCCTGCTGAGGCCGTGTGCACGTATGACATGCCGATCTCTAGGGGCTCCAGTCCCAAGCCCCTGCTGAGGCCGTGTGCACGTATGACATGCCGATCTCTAGGGGCTCCAGTCCCAAGCCCCTGCTGAGGCCGTGTGCACGTATGACATGCGATCTCTAGGGGCTCAGTCCCAAGCCCCTGCTGAGGCCGTGCGCACGTATGGTACCGATCTCTAGGGCTGGTCCCAAGCCCCTGCTGAGGCCGTGTGCACGTATGACATCACACGATCTCTAGGGGCTCCAGTTCAAGCTCCTGCTGAACCGTGCGCACGTATAGCTGTGCACCGATCTCCTAGGGGCTCCAGCTCCAAGCCCCTGCTGAGGCCGATGTGCACGTGGCATACGTCTCTAGGGGCTGTAGTCCCAAGCCCCTACGAGGCCGTGTGCACGTATGACATGCCGATCTCTAGGGGCTCCAGTCCCAAGCCCCTGCTGAGGGCCGTGCGCACGGCCCAGCGGTATGCACGATCTCTAGGGGGCTCCAGTTCCAAGCCCCCCTGCTGAGCCGTGTGCACGTATGACATGCCGATCTCTGGGGCTCAGTTCCAGAAGCCCTGCTGAGGCGTGTGCACGTAGCAACTATCTTGGGATCTCTAGGGGCTCCAGTCCCAAGCCCCTGCTGAGGCCGTGCGCACGTATGACATGCGATCTCTGGGGGCTCCAGTTCCAAGCCCCTGCTGAGCCGTGTGCACGTATGACATGCCGATCTCTGGGGCTCCAGTTCCAAGCCCCTGCTGAGGCCGTGTGCACGTATGACATGCCGATCTAGGGCTCAGTCCCAGCCCCTGCTGAGGCCGTGTGCACGTATGACATGCCGTCTCCTAGGGGCTCCAGTCCCAAGCCCCTGCTGAGGGCCGTGCGCCACGTATGACATGCGATCTCTAGAGGCTCCAGTTTAAGCCCCTGCTGAGACTCGTGTGCACGTATGACATGCCGATCTCTAGGGGCTCCAGTTCCAAGCCCCTGCTGAGGCCGTGTGCACGTATGACATGCCGATCTCTAGGGGCTCCAGTCCCAAGCCCCTGCTGAGGCCGTGTGCACGTATGACATGCCGATCTCTAGGGGCTCCAGTCCCAAGCCCCTGCTGAGGCCGTGCGCACGTATGACATGCCGATCTCTAGGGCTGTAGTCCCAAGCCCCTGCTGAGGCCGTGTGCACGTATGGCATGCCGATCTCTAGGGGCTGTAGTCCCAAGCCCCTGCTGAGGCCGTGTGCACGTATGACATGCCGATCTCTAGGGGCTCCAGTCCCAAGCCCCTGCTGAGGCCGTGTGCACGTATGATCAGACGCCACACCCCACATACTATAAACAGCTGACTCTGAGCCTGCCTCCCTCTCAAGTGTGATCTGAGGTCAGGGTCGAAACCGGAAGTGTCATCGATCTGCTGTCTAAGGTCAGTTTCAGATGGGGCGCCATCCCATTGCGAGCGGAGAGAGCGGGGTGGATGCGGGTCACCTGCAGGGCATGGAGGACATCACACTGACCACTGGCATGGGCGATGTGTCATTTTTCAGGTGCCACCCTTTTCACGCTTTTTGTTCAAACATTGTGGACACAACACGCAATGCACATGGGGGGGCACGGTGACTCCCAAAGGACCGCTGGCGAAATGCTCGTCGTCCATCGTGGATCGACTCGATATTACATATGTATATACATATATATATATAGACATGGGCGATTTTTTATGGTTTTAGAGGTCATGTTTGCCACGTGCTCACTTCCCTAAGCGGCAAGATCTTCGGGTTTGAGCCCGTCGATGGCAGAGTTGCGCATATCGCACCGATTTGGGCAATTTAAAAGGTGCGATGTTGTATCCGTCGGATGCCATCGATGAACCACGTGTCCCATCGACTGGGAGACTTACCAACAGTTCCCTTGATGGGTTCCGGGTCGATTCCACGGGTTGGAACGCCCCTCTAAGTTTTGCAGAATTTAGCTTCGACCCCCCTAAAATGCCGATTTTGACCCTGCACGACATATTGATAGGTAGTTACGATTGATCGTTACATGATCACCCCTAACCCTCACGATTGCCTATACGATTCTTCGAGGTCCAATCCAAACGAAATTTGAAGCCATTTGGCCAAGAAACGAGGAAGTTATCGCATTTTCCGTGACCGCGTATTTCCACCGCTAACCCCTAAAAAAACGAAATAGACTGTTCGAATGATTTGGAGGAAGTATATATATGCCAGCATATATACATACGAAGTATGTATGTACAGCGTTACACGGCATACATCGGACGCAAGCGTGCCTATCACTTGATCCATAACCCCTATATTTGAACTGCGCTGCTCGGCCAACACGTGTAGAGATGTTGGGCATGCTGGTTGTCTGCGATGTTTCAGATTGCGCTGAACTATTAAACAAGTTGCGCTGTGCTCTGGGTTTGCAGTATGTTCTATTTCATCTGCGTCACTATCTCCACGGTGCGATCCCCGGCTCTCATGGGACACCTGCATCGCACGCCCGCAGGCTCGGCTCACGCCCTTCTCCCCTTTGGCTAGTTTCACATTGGCTCTCGGGGTTGCACTGCTAACGTTGCTCAAGTTGCGATTAATTTTCAGCAGATCATACAACAGGCGTCCTGTGTGAGGAAGCGTAGGGATGGACACCGCATGGAGCGAGCGGGGAGCTGATATCATAACACGGGTTCTGTGGCCGAGCATTGCCACAGTTGCTGCACTTTCCCTGCCTTCCAGGGTGATTGGAATGACTTATCTGTGTCCCAAGGGTGGTGGCAAAGGTTGGATACGGAGATTTTAGCCCAACGACTCTCTTATCCCGCTCGTTCAGTGTGGTCTCTATCATAGCAGGTGAGGCTTGTCCAGCGTCCGATTGTAGCTGACTAATTGCCACATGCCCTGCTCCTCTCACGCAAAGAACTTGAATATAACTCATTGCCGCCGTGCCATCGGGGCAGCGCGCACGCCTGTGAAACACGCAACTGCTACACGTCGCTTGGCGCTCAATCTATCGCGCGTGTGACCGTATAGACATGCGCGGTGGTTGCTGGAAGTTGCTGATGTTTCTTGGGATGGACTTGCTAGCACCGTGCAGCAGCAGCAGTTCTGTACAGCAGAGCGGCCGAATGCTGCCTCCCGGCCGTCGTGCGCCCGCACACTCAAAAGGGCTTCGACGCGTTTTGTGGGGGCGCAGGGGTGATTTTCTTCACCATGGCCACCAATGAGATCGTTGACATCATACGGCTGCAGGCGTCAGGCCTCGGCTCCTACAAGCCGAGGGGGTCCAAGCAAATCTCTCGCCACGTGGTGCTGTGCGGCGGTGCTGTGAATAACTGGAATCTGACCATTCTGCAGCCGATGATACAAGTAACGGCACCTCGCCCTTTGTGGAGGGGCTGTTGCATGCCACCCCACTAGCCCAATGGCGGGCTGGCGGGCTGTTGCATGCCACCCCACTATAGCCCAATAGCGGGCTGTTGCATGCCACCCCACTATAGCCCAATGGCGGGCTGTTGCATGCCACCCCACTATAGCCCAATGGCGGGCTGTTGCATGCCACCTCACTATAGCCCAATGGCGGGCTG